>VCRD01001347.1:16497-32816 GCA_006783055.1 Trinorchestia longiramus
ACAATGACTCACCTTCAGTAAGGAGAGCCGCCACCACGTGCACACAATGACTCACCTTCAGTGAGGGGAGCCGCCACCACGTGCACATAATGACTCACCTTCAGTGAGGGGAGCCGCCACCACGTGCATCACACTCCGCCCTGCAAAGCACGTGCTCTATGTAAATAGCCTCTAATTTCATGTTAAAACTACCTTGCTATACCTTGAAAACAAACACATGATTATTCTAATGCAAATTGACTAATGACGTTCTAACTTTTTCAGCAATATATTGAGTTAATTGCAGGTATCAAAAGCATTAAAGCTCGCAAATCCAAGCTTGTCTGCTCTCTTGAGCTGAAGAAATGAGTTGTTGCCATAGCATCTAGTCTGACATCAACTAATTTGTGGAGCTCAAGCAGCAGTTTCATCTCCACGCAAGTCTGCAAAAAGCTACTCTATGGCACACCATCTTTCTGCGTTCAGGTAGCTGATGCGCAAACCTTAAAATGCGAAATATTCTATCAAGACCGACCATCTTTTTGCTGTCAAGAATGCTTCGCGTTTGTGCACCAAAGGCTGTACATGAATCATGAGGCATTGAAAGGTCGTTAACGTAACAAGAAAGAATTTTAACAAGTTTATGTCATTCAAATGCAGAGACCTCATACGAAATGCATATAGAGGCGCTCTACGTCCTCCACACAAGCATGCAATGCGCTTAGGTGCACCAGCGACAGACACAGCAGCGCCACAGACACTTCAATATCGCAGACAACGCTTCCAGCTGTGCAATATGCTATACGAGTCCTTAACGGATGCAAAAATATGCTCTAAAGACATTCACGTGAAGAACCTTGTTGGCACTCGTTTCTGTTTAAAAGATGTTAATTGGTGCTCAAATGTCAAAAACGTTTAAACAACTACTTTAATGGGACTGTGACCATATTTTTGGAGATAGAATACGTTAAGGTCTTCCTAAAAGAGACAGAAATCATAGTGTGTATATTAATATCTAAGGCCGATTTTAAGTTTTGGGTATCGCTTTCTATCACAAGGCTAGCACAGCAAGGACTGTGAAACTTCTCTCTCTTGATTCAAAGCCTCTCTTAACTAAAGAGCAACCCTCGCTTCTACATGGACTACGATAGCGTGCACTACACAACAAACAACTATATCTCATGGATGGGATGTAAAATCAGAGCAGTTTCTAAGCGTCATCATTTTCAAAGAGAAACAACAATAGACGCACCGAGAACTCTTATTGTTAGCTAAATTTATCCATTCAACTCGTCATTCACTATGCTTTTAATGAGCAGCACCTGATATTATTTGCAGAGAACAAAAGCTGTAACGCTACCAGCATCATAATTAACAAAAGAAACTGCTATTCTCACAACCCGCATAAGCTGAACATATTAGACCACGTATGTTGATCATGCATATCTTCCTTGACTGCAAGTCTGTATAAGTTTTCTTGAGTAAGCATAACGAAATAATTGGGTAATCGATTTCAACGATAATTCTTAGCCTCACGGTGTCCGCAACGTAAGTAGATTTTTGCGGGGCACAAGAGGGTTTAGTAAAGGCACATCACACATCAGACTGGAAGTGCATTAAGATAATTCAGTGAATCGACACAACACATACTGGACGAGAAATTCCCAAAAACGATCACATTATTCCTTAATCAGACAATGCCAGAGTGGCTCGCGAACAAGCGCACGTTACAAGAGCATAAAATAAATGGAAATTTGTGCGCGCTAAAGAGCTTCATGCGCCCGGGCGGGCGGGCTGAGCAACGCACACTTCAATTCACCGACGGGCGCCAGCACACCTGTTGCGAGACGCGCCCTACACCAGCTGGGCTGCTCAACTCTGCCTGTAGAGCATGAAGAGCATTGACTGACCTACAGCACGTGTGGGCCACGAGATTGAAGTGAAGTTACGATACCTCGTCTACGACGGAAGTCATGCTGAGAGAGAACATACTGTAGTTTTTGTCATTGTAATTAGGATATGACTTAAATCCTTGATTACTGATAAGGGTTATAATTTACAGTAGCGTATAACTTACTCTGCGGTTACGCTAAAATTTAAGGTCATCACGGCCCAACTGATTCCGCCAGTGGGGTTCAACTCAGCCCTGAGTAGGGTATAACTCATCCTGGAATAGGGTATAACACGACCCAGGAGTCACGTACAGCTCAAAATTCTGGTGTGTGGCCACTTAATTCATGGCACGATGAATAAAAAGAGCTAAGATAGACTGGACTGACGTTGCTATGGCACAAAGCTCAAAAGTGTTTCCTTAAGCCAAAGAGAACAGAAGTATAATCCATCCTTGTGGATATTCTATTTTTAACCCTCCTTTCTTTTTCATTTACACTATAAGGAAGCATGGGATTACGTACATTACATCTACAAAAGTGCGACGCAGCTACAGCGACCGCCACTAATACCACACAGACGCTACTACAGAAGGCAGCTGTCGGCAACTCCTGGACTACAGACAATCACACACAGGCAAGAAATAAATACTAGAATAGAATAGAATAGAATGAGGCTATAGGAACGAACCTTCTGGCCCATTCTTGGGCCGGATAATTACTTCGATAATTATTCGGTTGTTTACCCAAGTCCCATGCCGTATTTCTAGCCGCGTCAACCATGTCGGCAGCGGGATTCGAACCCGGGTCTTTCCGCTCGCAAGCAGATTCGCTCACCAGTCGACCAAACTGGTGACTAGTGAGAGAATGGGAAGCCAGTGCTCTCAAGGGACAGCAACACCGTGTGTATGTGTGTGGCATCCATGTGGAACTGAGAAGGCTATGAAACATTCCAGTTGAAAAGTTAACACAGAACTCTAAATAATTCAACATACAAGTGATTAACACATTGACCGCAACTCCCAAATTAGTTTGTATGTATAACAAAGGTTCCGCGTACCATGTATGGTACACATTGCGGTCAAAGTGTTAAATTTCTGTAGGGAAATCCACGAGTTGTGGTGTGAAGACTGGCATTCTGAGTGCAGGCCCTCAACATGAGATGAGCCTTGCAAGAGAGCGACATGTGATCCTTCAGGTCATTCAGGTGTCCTGAGGGCTCTTGAAAAACAAGTTTTCAGCGTCTGTTATGCGAGCTGACACGAGTACCAGCGGTCATGCGAGCTGACACGAGTACCAGCTGTCATGCGAGCTGACACGAGTACCAGCTGTCATGCGAGCTGACACGAGTACCAGCTGTCATGCGAGCTGACACGAGTACCAGCTGTCATGCGAGCTGACACGAGTACCAGCTGTCATGCAAGCTGACACGAGCAGCATCTGTCACTGCTGTGAAGACCTAACACTCTATTAAGAACCATCATTATGAAACTAATCAGAAAGCTCGTGAGTGTCAGTATCTCTTTAGTAGCTCCTGCACTTTAGTACACAATAACAGAAGGTGGCAACGCACTCACGTATAATAAACAAAACCCACGGAATTAGCAAACGCAGCAGAAGCAGCTAATCGTCAGCAATTCATTGAATCTCATGGCTCTAGCAACAGCTGGCACCAGAATATCAAGAGCCAATGTTATTTTCATATAAAAGTTACCTACAATGGAAAGTATTTAAGCACGAGTAACTCATTCACAAAACGACACATATTTTAGAATGAAAATTGAAACCGCGCTGTAGGTATGAAAAGCTTTCCAAGAATTCCCGCAGCATGCACACTTAGTGGCACTACAATATACTATGCCCAGGTATTCTTTTTCTGTATAGATGAGTCGCCACATTTGAGACAAATTTGTTGCTTGCAGAGAGAGGATTCCGAGTTCTCCCGTTGCAAAAGTTTTGTCAATTCGCAAAATACCCTTGCTGCTGCTGCTGCCTGGTCACGGCCAAAAACGTGAGGTCCACAGCCCTTCCTTTTAATCCTTCCACGACCAAATTATTTTCATACTGATCAAAATATTACGTAAATTACCACTGATCTTTACTAATCCCTATGTAATTTTGAACGAAACATTTAGAATATGGCACTAAAAGGAATGATTTTTAAGTTTGTGACATATCAACCCAACGGTAGTGAAAGGGTTGAGAGCCGCCCGCTCAGTCCGTACATCGGGGCTTTGCTCTGTAGATCACAAGACGCGTTATAACTGAGCTACAAATACCCTATTTACCGTGAATAAAACTCACACTACAACCGTGCTGTAAAGATTGAGAGCACCAACATGAACCCTCCCACCCCACACAGCGCACCTTCGCCTTTAGGAACTATGACGCCTCCCTGCTGTGCAGACAACGCTTCTCCACCAGGAAATAAGAGAGACCTCACAGAGGCAGTTGGATGTTTTTAATTCCTCCCATGCGACACTGAGTCATGCTCAGATATGTCAGTTTAAACCAACTCCTTTACTAGTCATGGTACGTGTGATAAGCCAGTTCACAAATAAAGCTCGTGGTCGGCACCTTCGTTCAATAGAACAGATAATTAAAATTGAGTTTTTTGTGGGATAAGTACTACATACCTCCTTCACTCTTACTCGTCCAGGACCTCATGACAACCAAACTGAGCTGCCGTCCATGTCCCTCCTTGGTTCAGTTTTACTCACACTTACGCCCTGAGACACTACCAGCAAGTCAGAGTATAATGCAAATTGCGATAAGAAACTTCACACTAATTTCCAGAAGAACAACATAAAACCCCAGGATGAGTTATGACTATAAATTAAGTACAAAATTTATGGCACTTACACTAAGAAACAAGGAACGTAGGAGCTGACACGATAGGAGACACCCCCTTAGGGACTCGCTCTTGAGGATAATTAACTCCTCTTGACGACTTAAAAAAGGACGCACGCCCTGAACCGCTTCTCGTGCAGAGAAATTAGGAGATGCCTCAATAAAAAGC
Source organism: Trinorchestia longiramus (assembly GCA_006783055.1). NCBI lineage: Eukaryota > Metazoa > Arthropoda > Malacostraca > Amphipoda > Talitridae > Trinorchestia > Trinorchestia longiramus. The sequence goes on from VCRD01001347.1 coordinate 21,385, forward strand.
AGCGGTGAATTATATCGTTAAATCTCATCAGCGTATCATTGTCCCCACACTCGAGAAGTGGTCCAATCATTGTCTTGCGGACAATGATGTGAGTGATGCATCTCACGAGCTGCAATACACACGATTACCTTTACCATGAGATAACACAATGGTTCAACGTTCAAATTTACCAGCAAACACACGAGGTGAAATTTTTGGCAATTCTGAAACTTGATCAAACACCATGATAACGAAGAAAGAGAACACGCAGAACTGTTTCATCAAAGATGAAAATTAAGTCTACCATTGCGTTTAGTACCGAAAACATGAGCGAAAAATAAACAAGCTAATGCCTGGATTGGGTTCCATCAATGGAAATCAAAGTGGAAAATTCACTCGTTGAAGTGAGAAAATTAGCGTGAGCATCGCGCGTACGAGGAATAGAGGTAGTAGAACGTAGTAGAATGGAACGGCAAGTGGAACTCGAGTTACACACAGTACCCATGAAACCATTCTAATTGAAACTTCAACAACAACCTCCAGAGAACTGAATATCAGATTTTCTCCTCCTCTCAAAAAGATTACATTGAGACACACTTTTATCGTCACGTACGCGAGCAGGAAGACCTTCGCCCGTCTGTTTTATTGCTAAAATCAGGCCAGTCGACAGACAGAAAGAAAACCGGACGTAAGGAAAATAACGAACTGAGGCATTCAGCGCATGGAGGGCAAAAAGAGCAGTAGAGTACAGAGCGGTCGTCAGACACAGATGTTGCGAAATTCAGTGTGTTCTTATGATGCACGTAGTAAATATCACCGGAATGCCTAGTTTCAGGGGCGTCTGCTCGAACATAGCGTTGATAAGGTACGTGCAGCAGCAACAAGTGCAGCCTTCGTAACAATAGCCACGCACTTCCTTCAAATGACACGTTATTGAGCGATGGCTCACAACCACGAGTTACAGTATATGAAAACCTGAGAACCAGAGATCTACATCAAGATATTCCGCTTCATTCAGGTTCATGTACTTCATAGGAACATAACTATGTTAAAAAATGCGTGCAATTGTGCCACTTCTGAAGTATTTTGACGAGAAGGCAAAGCTGCGGCAATCGGACCTAGTGAATAAAAAATTGGAAATATATCTCAGTAAGAATATTTTTATTGCATGAATCTTCATGACCATCAAAAAATACATTATGGTTTCCAGTAGTTTATCTCCGAACCTTTGACCTAAATAATAGTTGCAGAGCTTTGAACAAAAGTTACCACAAATAAGTGGCTTTCCGACTCCCTTTCCACAAAAGCATGCACTTCACATAATAGCTTATTTACAACCGAATAGAATTGAAGACCAGCGGTATAATTCACGCATTCATGTTGCCAAGTTCTACAACAAGCCCAAGGCCCCCAAACTGGCTCCATATCTACGATTTATAAGTGACGGCTTGGCAGCACAGGAATTGGACACTAGAAATTTTCGCAAGTTTCAAAGGATGGATCCTTAAAGTAAATTGATCAGCATCTCAACATCACAGCCATCAGCGCTACCAAGAAGATACATCGCGAGTTAATTTCATTGCTTCGTAACAACAACATGACAGGTGTGTCCCCTGCTACACAATTGTACAACCACAACAAAGTCGTGCCAACAGCTTCACCGTACCACAACGACAGCGCTGTTTTTACCTTTACTATCTCTGAAAAATATAGTACCAACACATTTCATCACCATCGCTTCCCTCAACATCGACTTGATGGTTGTGCTTAGAGGTAACCAGTACCTCATCTGACACGGTATCAGCCGAAATTCAAGAAAAAGTAAAAAAAAGACAACAGCTCTTCTAACTCATGCCGGTCGGAACCTCGTACTAACAAGAAGCAATTTGAAAAGCTTGACTGAGACCCTGCAAGTTTCAGCACACATCACTAAAAACAATACACAATGAGCACCATATTCTGGTTTATGTCTTCAAGCAGAGGTGATAGTCAAATGACATCCATCTCAAGATGGGCTGAGAAGAGTGAAGCACAGGCTAGGGAGGAGAGAACACCTCTAGCTCGTAGGAGAGCAAGATGATAGAAGAGGAACTTAAAATATCGAGGTCTAATCGACTTCACTGGAAATACTGGAATATTTCTTGCGGATACGACTCGTATCCGTAAGAAACGGAACTCTGGCAGTAGCTATTTTGAAGGCAAAGACACATACACAGCGTTAACAGAGCCTATGGTCACTTGAGGACGACACGGAGGCCAACATCGTCTGCTGTTCTTCCTAAGGTTGACGTCGCCGCAACTACAGTAGTTCTGGCAACGTTCATTGCTTCACTCAGCCGAGTACTTAACTTCACCCCAACTCGGACCGTGCTCTCACTTTAGGAGCTCAGGAATAGTTACTTCTCCAGTCCCCAATAAATAGCTCCCAAATTTGTGAACCTCAGAAGTGTTTTCAAACAGCTGGGAATCCAGAAATGACTCCAAAATTTATAAGACTCGAAAATCGCGTCGGAGTCAGGAAGATCCAGAAACCGCTTCAGCTCCAGAAGACACAAAAATGACTCCAACCCCAAGCCCCTTGAATCATGTAGAATCATTGCGTTATTCTCACGAGTTTTCGAGTGACAGCAAGACCCAGGACTTTTATGAATGCACGCGATCCCTCAGGAAGACTACAGGTTCGAGGTCTCCTAAATTCCACTCAAAATCCCAGAGACCAAAATAGCCTGCGGCATAGGTGGAGGTGCATCATCTCGTAGGTCGCTAGTCTTGGTTCCACACCGATGAATACTCCAGTAATATCGCCCTTAGGCAAGAAGTTCATCATCGATTAAGTTAGTCCATCTTCAATCTGCCCATCAAGTAGCAATCCCTGACCAATCAACACAGTAGAGTGACTTCACCTAAGTTGATGAGTAGCCAAAGACAAGCTACAGCACGTATCGTCTTAGGTGTTGGTTAGGTTGTATGCGCAAGAAACGCAGGCAACAACCACCACAAGCAACACCCCTCACACTCGCGTCCTCCCCACCCCAGTTACACCTTCCTAGGCTCATCGCAAGCAACCGCCAGTTAACACCAGCAGCGGGATAACAGCGGCAGTGAGATAACAACACCAGCAGCAGCGACATAACAATACTAGCAGCAGCGGGATAACAAAAAATACCAACAGCAGTGAAAAAACAGCGTTGCCCCCACATCAGCAGCATCACCCACTCCACAACACCAGCAGGTCAGTGCCCCCTAGTTCAGAGGTTGATCCCCCTCTCTTCCCTTCTCCCTGCTTCCTTCACACGCGCCGCAACTGACTCCCTTTTATCGGCCTCACTCTTGTCCTGTCTTCCCAGCACCTCTCTCATTTATCCCGCCACCTCCGTACTCTTGAGGTTACACCACAACAAATTGTAGCACACGCACAAAAAAAACAGGGACAGTCAAAATTTTCCCTTTCTATTTTATGGTCTTCAGTCGTGCATAATCGAGTCACTTTTTCAGTCGTTAAGTTTATGTAAAACTGATGCAAGAAATTAAGAAATATTCAGCGCTTCATCAACAAACGCAAGTGAGCCACACATTGCAAGCACATAACGAGCAGTTGCTCATCAAGTGTAGCAGTTGCACTCAACTCCCAATTCCGGGCATTAGGGAAACAATACCACTTGACCATTGGGACTCAACTTCTGCAGCTTCATCGATGCGGGAAGCAGAAAATCAAGCACCGAAGAATAAGAGAATGAAATTGTTCCTATCAAGTAATTAATATTGTTTCTGTAACAAAATTTGAAGTAACCTCCACAATCACCCACAAAGCATAATTAATTTGGAGTCTGCAAGTAATTTACAAAGTAATTTACACCTAGAAAGAGCCTTCATCTCACAGCAGGTGTCACGATGGAGTAGCTCCATGAAGAAAGCAGCTTGTTGATAGCTCGCTTAACCCATTCGTGGTTTTCCACGTCAATTGACGGGACTTTTTTTTTAACTACCACTGGTTTTTCACGTCAACCAAGAAGGAGTTAAAGAACCCACGCGAAACATTTAAACCGGGTAAGTGAATTTGAAATGTTTCTTGTTTCTTACGCGTTTCTTTAGTTGTTAGGGTGGTAAAAACCTTTTTTCTGAATTTAGATAGCCACAGAAGGTACACTATGTGTATATTAATGTGACCATGAACGGGTTAATGCGATGTCAAAACAGTTTTGAAGACATCTTGTGAATATTGAAGCAACTATTGAAAAAAAAACAATAAGGACTTTGCCATTGTGTATTTTTTAGTCTCTAGTTAGCATGACAGCTTTAACTAAATTATGCTGGCAACTGAGAGAGCATAAACAGATTTTTTTAACTCAGACATGAATTAGGACCTGGAGGTGTTGCTGCTAGATGAGGCTCAGTAGCTGGCAACATCAGGTTACCTCTTACAATGCCAAGGCACCACAATGAAATTGACTTCATGCTCCATCTTTCCTTTAGTTTCCCTGTACACCAAACATCTCAATAACACCACTATCTCATGCCTCTTCCAAAAACACCTGTTCTCCCTGCAACCTAACTCAAGTAAGTGTATAATGTCTCACTTGAGTTCAAACATAAGCCTGCTTTCCAGGAATACTGACCTCGAAAGATTCAGCACCAAAAGTCAGAGTAACAATGCAAAGGACATGGACACCATTGCTTTTATGATCAAAAAATCTTGCAACAAGCCCTGAGTTGCTGACTTTTCATTTGTGTACTATGTACACATAATAAAGATGGAGACCATAACATAAAATGAATTTCAATTGGATTCCATCAATTATGATTTTATTAAGCAAGTTGTATTGCTACAAAAGCTCTCAGTGATCCTGCATGGATTTGCAGCTGTGCTAATGCTTTAACAGCTCTCCAAGCACCATTACCTAGCATTTATTTGCTCTTCTAATTTTGAACTCAAGTACAAACACTATTTCCTGAGAGTTTATAACGCACACAATTTGCCATTATAAAATTATTTCCAAGCTATTTTGAACATCAGCACATAATTTATATGGCAATTTAGTTTAAGGATTTTTTTTTGTAAGAAGTGGCCATCAGTAACTAAAAAGAGAAGGACTACCAGGTCCCACACTCCAGCCACCAGCACACGGTATTATTCCAACACAGATGCAGGGTTTGTACATGTCCCCCAAGTCTGTCACAGCAGTACAGTTGCATCAGACAGAGCCCAGCAGTTGTGTCCCCAAGGTGAAAATTTCTACTGGCTATGAGCAGCACATTCCACCCATGAAAACATTATGAAAACACAGGATGTTGATGAACCCATGAGTGTTATTAAAACAAAGGATATTGATGAACCCATGGAAATGTTATTGAAATACAGGATGTTGATGAACCTGTAGGAATGTTATTAAAACACAGGATGCAATCAACATCACCTCACTTATACACATTGCCAAAAGACTATGGGAAAACTATTAAAAAACATGGGTGGTCACAAATTTTGCATGCAACATAAAAGTTAAAATGGAAGACTTCACAGTTTCAGCCATGTTAGCAGCTTTGAACTTGTAGGTCACAATTGAACATTACATTCCAGTTGTTCAGTTGCTAGTAGCAGAATTTTCATACTTGTGTATAATTTGATCATAAATATGATTATAAAATTCATTTCAGTACTTGTGGGTTATCTGTCACCACTTTTAATTTATGGTTTCCATTTGATGTTAAGGTTATGTTAGGTTAGCTCCCGTGCCTCCAGAATAAAAGGATTGTTGTTGTTTTGTGACAAATAAATAACATTTCAGAAGCAAAAGCTGTATTTTTTACCCTTTAGCCACAGAAGAAAAAAGTGGTGACAGATAACCCACAAGTACCTTCATTACTTACATGTAATATAAAATAGTCTACATCGTCTCACACAAAGTACTATTATTGAGTTCTTTATTTGAACTTCATACCAGACAGTAAAACTTGAGTCATACAGCATCATCAAATTTCCAAACTCTATGCTGCATCACTGGACTGCATTCATGACACACATTCCTGAAAAGTGTGTCTTGGATGTAACAGTAAATCTAATAAGAATAAAAACAAGTACTAAACTGTTATACCATGCCCATCAGATCATAAAGTCAACTTACTAAGTGAAAGGAAATCTTATTTTGGTTTCAAATTTCAGAATACATAGAAGTATAGTTTCTTTACATACATACTACACTTCTTCTTTAGCTCAAAAGAAGAAAAATGCTCACTAATACACCATATTTCAGCCAGATTAATGGTTGGGTAATGCTACATCTCATGATGCTACATGTTAATGTTATAGTACTACTAGTTTCCATTTGACATATGAGCTGCTCTGTGCTAGGACAAAAGTGCCACCAGCCAAAACATCCATTTTCTATGATACCAAAATCTCACAGACAAACATGAATTTTTCATCCCATCAGCTAGTGAGACCATGAATATATTGATAAGTACATAAACATTATAGGAATTTCCATTTTGCAAAGTTTGCATGGTAATTACTCAGAACTTGTTTCTGGTATCTTTGCTCTAGTGGCACTCAACACCTCATATACATACTAGAAAGAATATTTTTTACAGAAATATTAATCCTTATAAAAACACAGATAAACCAAATATTTTGAAAGGTTATATTTTTCTTGCTTCTTATATCACTCAGAAATTATATTAATGACTTGTTTTCATATATATTTAGTTATCTGTGAATTGAAGCAAGATTGTAGAGAAGATATTGATAGAAGTAGAGAAAAAATTTTTACTTTATGAAGGCTAGAAGTCACTAGTCAGTTTCTGATTGTTATAAATTCACTACTTGGCTTTCAATCAGCACTGAAGAGTAGGAAAAAATCATTCATACCTTCAGTGATGACTTTAGGCTTCAATAGGAACCAATGAGTAATATGAGCAAAGCATCTGCATATATTCAACTGTTCTTTTTCCCACCAAATGATATTGACCTTGACTTGTAAAAGAACTATATTTAGGATCAAACCTAGCTACTAAGAAGCAAGCACTAATATAGATGATGTGCTTTTCTTATTGTGCAGATTGAAATCTCAACTCTCTTGTATATGCTGCATTAAAAAAATTATTAGCAGTATTTTATTCAAATTCTTGAAGATTTTTAATGAGAAATCCCAGCAACTAGACAGAACTGGTAAACTTTGTTAAAACTTTTGATATATCAGTGAAGCAAGATCCTCACAAGCATGCTAGTTCTTCTGAATTATTCACATGGCTTTCACTTCTAATCTTAGTAGTTCAAAAAATATTCTAGTTGTAGCAGCTTTTGTTGCTGTTGAGAAAAAAAAGTCCTTTTAGCTACTTTTGTTGTGGCAGAGAATAAAAATGTCCTAATTGTAACTACTTTAGTTGCTCTAGAAAATAAAAAATGTCCTAATTGTAGCTACTTTTGTTGCAACAGAGAAGCAAACTAGAAAACAAAAATTCTACTTCCAGAAGATGGTTGGTGCATCAAGATTCTAGCCTTGTCTTAGCTATTTAATTTTAACATATTAACTAGATTTCTAAACTTGCCTAGCCCTAACTCAACTAGTTGTACCTCAACTAGTGCTAGACCCTAACTAGTGTCAAATAAGTTAGACAGTAAATAGTCTTAAAACTTTTGAGACAGATGTTCATAAAAGCAACCATTTAAAACAGAAGCAAATAATAAATTAAGTTAGCTAGAGGTTATGTTTAGAGTGAAACTGTAATAGAACATCACAATTTTTTTTCATTAGAATTGATGCACACTAGCAGTCAATGGAAAGGACAGCCTCCTGATGAAATTATTTCAAAACAAACAATTGCAACATTTGTAATTGGTAACTTGGTCATACTTGGAAGAATTACCTACATTGATTGAAGTTACCAACATGAATACGTTACATAAAATAACAAATTAAACATTCAAAAACAAAAAAGTATATTTCCAATAAAATTGGTACACAACTTATGTACCAGCATTGATTTTTAAAAGATATTTAAAAGTTTTTAAACATACATGAGTGTCAAACAACATGGTCTTTTCAGCTGACGTATAATGGCAAAAAAATGTATAATTATAATAAAAACCTTAAACAGCTCAGTTGCATCTTGACAAAATAAATATTCAAAACAGGAAAAGAATGTTAACCTTCGACGATTCTTAAGCTGAGAGACTGTCCCTAATAACGCTAACTAATCTCAAACACGAGGCCTCTAAGACGGCAGTAATAAATTTCACTAAACTCACCTTCAAGATCAATTAAATTATGATAACATGTGCTGCTTTACTTTGTAACAAATTCCAACTAATTATTAACAGAATTATTAAATTATTCAAGCGGAAACAAAATCAAGGGAACCGAGTATCTTCACTCACTCCACCTCTCACACTCACTGCTGGCAAACTGAACTTCGAAAGAAGCATCGTGCGGAAGAGACGCACGGAACACGCACTTTCTTCAAATGCAATCAAGATCCGTTCTTTATAATTAATTGGAAACCCAGAAATACAGAGTTTCAGCTTCAAATTTTGGAATCACTCTATAATATTCTTGCTTGCATTTAACAGCAATGATTTCTGCAGTGCTACAGGAAAATTGCTGAAATATTATTATTTTGTAGCGCGAGAATTACATAATAAAAAGGAGCACGTAAAATAACGCTTAGCAAATCATTTTAGTAAATTCGTAATTCTAAATAACTAATTTATTGATAATCGAAAACTTTTAGAACAGTTTGAAATTATTTCGTTTGTGTCACATATTTCTTTAGTTCATATATATCAAAATACCAGCCAATGAAATTTTAGTAGTGGTGGCAGAAAAATATCAGGTAAGATTTTAGGTATGACGGCAAATTGAATTTTCAACTTATATGAACCCACCATATAGTCTTTCATTGAGACTTAAAACCTGAAGGAAAGATATAAACTCACCTTCATTGGTTACTAAAAGTTTTCGAAGATTACACCAACAGTGTATAACTGACGAAAATGATCTCCGATGATTCTTAATTTCAGGTTTATTTACAGACAAAGGTCACTCAGCACTACAATGTAATTCAGTAGAATTACATTGTACAGAGACTACAAACTACAAATTTGAAAGTTTCTATCAAACCTATTTGCATAAGTTCCCTTAAACGCTACCAAAACGAAGCGTAAATCTTTCCTGGTCACACATTGAGGCTACTACGTACAAAATGTTTGCTTTAATTAACATACTTTTGGCGTTACATAGTCCTTTCAATGCCTACAGTCCTTTTTCAACTTCCTTAAAGCCCTTCGTCTTGAGTAATTATTGTAAACTACTCATAACTTGGCTCCAGCCTCATATAGAAATGGTAACAATATATTACCACAAACAATATAGTGTTCCAAAGTTTACTGAAAACTGCATCTGCTACCCTCCATAAAGAAAACTGATTACAGTACAGCATTATACTAATATTCCACTATTTCCGTCTGAACCCTTTCATGCCGGAATAATCATAAAGGATTATAAAATTATTTCACGGAATGAATGAATTACAAGGTTAAACAATACAAAAAATCCAATAAGACTTGCACATCTTCACACCCATTTCTATGCAACTGGATCAAGGTATATCTTGAAAATGTAACATACAAGTAATACCATGAAAATAGTATTGAAAGTAATGTACATCATAGTCCTGAGAGGCCTAATGCTTGTAAGTTATATGTAAATATTCTTAGTTTCCTCAGTTTCCGCGCAATGATGCAATTTTGAAAGTGAAGCTCCATTGGATGCTTAAGCGTCAGCAACTGCCCAGATGAGGATAATTTGATGGCACAATAGAGCTATAACGGCATAAAACTGCCCAAGTGCCTAAAAGTAAAAAGGTCACACGCTTGATCGTTGCTAAAATACGATTTGAAGCTTACACTAATTAATTTCAGGCAAATAGTCCCGCTGTTTTGCGTTAAGAGCATATTGTATAAGAGATCGTCATGAAAACACCGCTGACGTCAGAGACGTGGAAATGACTGTTAGCTCTCAAAAATCTTATCGTTATTGCTTTAGTCGAGGAAAGTTGTGTAGGTGTCGGAGCTCCGAAAAGCTCTTGCGGCAGGGAGAATAGAATAGAATAAGGCAATGCAAAGGAGCCTCTTGGCCCATTCTTGGGTTGTTACCCAAATCCCATGCCGTTTCACTGTCCTAGCACTGGAGAGTGCTGTGTGTTGGTGTTGAATTGCTCTTGTATGATCTTGAATTTAACTAAGTACTTCCTCTCCGGTATTGAGTTACACCAGCCGTCAAAAAAGAGCTTCTTCGTTTCCAAGTGTTGTTTTCAGTCGATATCGCGTAGTTCGCCAGCGTGTTGACTGAAGATTCTTAACTGTATGTATCTTGTATCTTCAAGTCCATTTAATTAAATTAAAGAGCATTAGGTTCATTCCAATTTATAAAATATCGCGATTTTTGTCTAAGATCTCAAAGCAGTTCTTTCAGTTACACATCAGCAGAGCCGAAGCATAGATTGCTAATCGCAAGCATACTTTTAGGAGTGGCTGTACACCCACCAGTTGACTTACTTCACTGACCAAAACTTGAATAACATAACAAGGGCGTGGTAAATCGCGTTTTGCACCACACATGTGGCCGAGTCAATAGAAGTAATAAATGGTTTTATTTGGTAGGGTTTTACTGTCATATCTGTCCTATATTCTCTGCGAAAGAGACAAAGAACATCTCATTGAGACAAATGTTGGAGCATCAAGTAACCATATATTATATTATCAAATATACTCGTAGTGTTGTCTACACTATTCGCTGGTCAAATGCACGTGAGAGGGAGAAATGGAGAGAGAGAAAGAGAGAGAAGAGAGAAAAAACGAAAATGTTAATATGCAACAAAACAATAAAACCAAATCCAACAAGTTACAGTAACCATAAAGGCACATTGTCCGGTGGGCAGTTCGAGTGCACAGGGAGGACCAAGGAGTGCCTGAGCGAGACTGGCGACGCTAGGTCACCTTTCGGCATCCCCGGAACGAGCTCAGAAATCCCATGAATACAAAACACAAGTATTTAAGTATCCAAGATACGTTGAGGGACATCCGTCTTCAGTTCCCCCTTTCAAGGACCTTGAGTATGCAAGAATAAAAAATAAATTACGTACGTATTGCACACAGTGACCGACGTCCAGGGATTTCTATGTTTTTATACCAACTAGATCACGTTGTCTAGGCCCAGGTAAGCCTGGGACTAAATCTGCTTGCCTCCATTCTTCTGATCCTTATTAATAAGTTTAGCACCCAAAACTGTACTTCTTCCTTCCGTGTCCCCCAGACAGAGAGCGGACAGTAGTTTCTTCATGAAGTTCAAATATGTTCAACGGTTAATCAGTTAGGTTCAAGGGTTCACTCGAGTCCCCACACACGCTGACGTACCGTATTTGACGGCATATAAGACGCAGCGACGAAGACGGCATACAAG
>VCRD01001347.1:33105-140423 GCA_006783055.1 Trinorchestia longiramus
AAAAGTGCGTCCTATATGCTGTCAAATACGGCAACAGAGCTACCAACAGAAGCAGACATTTACTCAGCGCCAAGGCCTCCATTCGCAGGGGTGCAAGAGGGCAGGCAAGCATTATGATATACCAGCACCTACAGCGCACAGCGCCAACAAGTAACAACTCAGTCAAGCACCACACGAATCCAAGCGTCCAACCTGTGAACTAGTCAGTACTCTGTTTCACCGACGTGTTAAAATACTCGCAAAATATATTAAAATACTCGTTTCTGCGAACAGAAAACTTAATTTGAAGAACAACTCCTATATTTCATAACTGACCTACTAACTGACGATTTCTATTGGCTAATGTACTAGTGAAGTAATGCCGCACGTTCATTATTTCCCTTACTTACATACTAGACGAACAGCAAAATAATAAGGATCGCAGAGTAATACCTCACTGCATATCAAGGCGAGGGCCTTGCGAGATGACGCTGTTTATCTTTGTTATTTGTAGGGTTTTATTCAAAGAAGACTGGACCACAGCACACACATCACAACAGCGATAACAAAGCAGACGGTAACGCCTGGAATGCTCGGGAGATTTCCTCAAGTAACTGGAACTGGCATAAAAATATAGAGATCCATGCATTACTGCACAAGAACGTGATGAATTTAGTATGGAATGAAATTAATTTAGACTTAGTATCGAGATTTCAATGGGAAATAACCGATAGACATTAAAAATTTCATGAAATGAGATATATATGCGACTTAAATAATTGTTTTCCTAAATAAACCGTAAATTATTTATAGACATTTTAAAAACCACGAAACTTCATAATACAGCCACACTGCAACAAGAAATGGGTTGTCACTTCAAATCATTGAAGAGAAAATAATCTGCTAAAAAATGTTAAGATTTTAATTCTGTTGTGTCTATACAATACAATTGTATGTTTCTACCAGCAGCTCTACATTAGTAAAGGTGTCTAGCTGCAGCCGCACTTTAAGAGCATTTCAGTGAAACTTTATGAGAAATTCAGGGAAACTTGATGAGAAAATTCGGAAAATTGCACCTTGATAGCACACAACAACCAGCACAGTCTGCACCTGGAATGCAGAAAACACACGAGTCAACAAGGTACAAAAACTCACCACACTCTTACCCTAGGAACAAAAGCAACACACAAATGTTGTACACAGCATACACCCTGGACACGCATCCGTGCACGTGAGCATACACGTCTGCGGTATCAAACTCCACGATGTCAAGATGCACATGCTCAACACGTGTACCATAGCACACACGAGCGGAACACAAGCTACGGGCTAGGCAGTCTAGTCGCTTTTCTGCGAGTGTGGAGCATGGAGACGTTCTCCAATAGAGTGTAGTTGTTGAACGCACAGTGTACGTCTGTCAAATAAGGGACGTAGAACGCCCGGAGCAGCACCGGCGACCTGCCCATGATTACCTGGCATCACTTTCAAAAATACAATTTACTGTACAGATAATAAGCAGTGCACTCGTACTACATGGCGCTGTTCAAGAGTAGTAAATTCAGAAATTATGCAGTGCATAACCACATAGTGTTGTCGATGCTGGAAGTTTTTTTTCCAATATTTAGCACTTAAAAATGTAGTTGTTAATTGAGTCCAGCAAACGTTTCATGTTCTACTCAAGCAAAAAGCTCGAAAAAAAAAAACAGAAAAATTTTGCATGTGTTCATGCACGGCTATAGGTATAATATATTAATAAGAGTCTTATTGCATCTCAGATAGTAAAGTACGACCACTCAGTCACATGGTTACAGGTTTGGATAGTTAGATACAGGCGCTCAAGGTACTCGAATCGACGATGAAATGAAGGATTCGGCAGTGCGACAAGGCCTAGCCTAACATGAGTCCGAGTCGTCGGGAGGATGTAGGTGTCAGACACATGGTGATACTTCAAAAGCATCAACAATAAAATAACGTAAAAGAAGCGTTTCAGATTCAGTCAAAGCGTACAAAAACGTTGGAAATTCAACAGTTTCTCAAAACAGATGCAGCCTCCAGGCAGAAACATTGACGCGTCCAACAGCCCAGCTAGTGTTAAGTTTTACTTGTGCTAGTGTTGCCGACAGTGCGTTCAAGCCCTATACTATTCCCATTCACTCTAACATCTACTAAATACTCCTGTCTAGACACACACACTTACCCAAAAAGCATTCTATTCCAACTCTGAAGAGGAAAGAAGAATACAATGTTGAGCACCACACGATGGTAACACAGGTGATCTCAAGCTACCCACTCACAATGACGCGGTCCTGACAGTCTCAGAGGACAACTCAGCCACTCCCCCTTGACCACACAAGTCTCTGATTTAAACATGCAGCAACACGCACCTCAGCTTGTCTAGGAAGGGCACTGATGCGATGGTACGCCAGGTCTGTGAGCGGGCGGAGTACAGAGGCTCCTCAGCACTCGGCTGAGGGACGTCCTGGTCCACCAGGTAATGGCACGTCTCGGGGCTCACCTGCTCAACCCTCCATCGACTTAATGCTCTACAATATCAAATGTAATATTGAGTTCCCTCTTTACATCTCTTCAATGGAAGCTGGGAGAAAAATCTGTTAAGTGAAACTGGTTCGAGGTCATGCACGTATTTCCTCGAGAAATCTCAAAAGTATTCAACCATCCACTGTATATTGATGAATAGAAATGCTCACTGTAGCGCTAAATTACCGTTTTGAATAGTGTTAGATTTAAATTCTTCAATGAAAACTAAAAAGAAAGCAGAATCTGTCATTCATTGGACACGGACAAAAGAATCACAAATAACAAAGGCAAATGGCGTTACACTCACATATCGATCCTGTACTTCAAGGTTCAGGTCGTTGAAATTGTCCCTGGCGACGGTGGTGGCGTCTGATGAAGACAAAAATGGCTGGGGCAACTGTCCCCTGAATGAAGACTTGATGAAGCGCACCTCCCATCTGGTAGGGAAGCTCACCAACTCAGTGCATCAATACCATCAAAACAATAGGACCTTATACAGCATGTCGCTAAAATAATATCATACATGAACTCGACCAACTCTTCAATAAACTCTGATCTCGCAAAGATTTAATAACTCAATGACCCAACAACATAATTACGGAGGAAATCAAATTACTGGAGCACATAATACGGAAATCACCAGCTTGGTCGACTGGTGAACGAATCTGCTTGCGAGCGGGAAGACCCGGGTTCGAATCCCGCTACCGACATGGTTGACGCGGCTTGAAATACGGCATGGGACTTGGGTAAAACAACCGAATAATTATCGAAGTAATTATCCGACCCAAGAATGGGCCAAAAGGTTCGTTCCTATAGCCTCATTCTATTCTATTCTATTCTAAATCAAAGTCAAGGGCTCACTTGTCATCGGGCAGGAAGAAGGAAGAAGGGAAGCGGTGCCACTCTTTGCCGAGGCACAGTCTCATTGTGACACTGTCGGTAGGTGGCAGCTTCTGTAGCTCCAGAAACACGTCCATAGGAGCATGGTAGCCTGAGAGGAGGTCAATGATACATCAATTCATTAACAGAACAGAGTACAAAACACGAATATCTATAATTTCGAGGGGGGTACGAGAATCAGTATATCTCGAGTCCCAAAAAAGTTGAGAACTAACAGAGGTCTAGTCTTGTGACTTATGATCAAAACAGGACTAGTACAGTACACTAGCGCTGATTCCATCTATGTAGCTTAAAATATTGTGCATTACGGGGTGTGATCATTGAAAGGCTTGATGACCACAGAGTTTCTGTACACAGACTACCGCACAGAGCAGAAGGTACTAGGAGGTGCACACACAGAGCAGAAGGTACTAGGAGGTGCACACACAGAGCAGAAGGTACTAGGAGGTGCACACACAGAGCAGAAGGTACTAGGGGGTGTACTCACAGCGGTACTGCCCTACGGAGCGGCTGACGCTGAGGGTGGAGCTGGAGACGAGCAAGGTGAGGGTGAGGTACACAGGTAGTGACGTGCTGCCCAGCACCGGCACTCTGCTCACCAGCCGCTCTGTGCTCTCTGCCGGCAACACAACATCAACTGGACGTCACACCACCACAACAAACATAGCCTTTCAGCGTCCAACTGTACATATCTGTCGCCTTTCAAATATATCTTACTACGAACATACTGCTGACGTGGCGGTGTAGCAGCAGCATTAGACTCGTTCAGAAAACGTGCTAGTTAGGCTTAGTACTTTTTTCAATGTGGTATAATTATTTAATGTCCTTAGATATGGATCTCATATATTTATAGGTGAGAAATTTTTTTACCATAAAAACATTTGTTTACTAAAGGGTGTTAATAAGAAATACGATATTCACACAAAAGTGTAATGTAATACACAAATCGCATGCACAGCACCAATCGGGACAAGAAGTTTACGAGCCATAAAACGCTACACAAACAAAGGTATCACTCTTCCACAACTGACTGAGACGCAGAACTGTAGACACGATGGAGTGTGATTTACGACCGTCACCGACACGGAACGAATGGAGGAGAAACAATAACAAAAACGAACAAATAATAAGATCAAATAAACAATTAGAACAGACGATGCATAGCCATGGGAACTGAAAGAAAGAGACGATAAAACAATGCACCTGAGCGCACGCTACGGTATTTTGGTAGCAACTTAAGAATAGACCATTCAGCTCACTCCAATTGTCATATTCTATTCCAAGCTCCTCACACACACAAGGCTCATCAGAAGAGGTAGGTAAAATAGCAACAAATCGCTAAACAGAGAAAAATAAGGTCGCCTGAACAACACCTTGATAATTTCGTAATATTTGTACATAATGCGAGGTGTTCAGAAGATCACGGACCAGGGATGCCACTTTAGTCGTACCTCTCATGTGCACATATTCAGGTAAGCCTGTCGTGAGTGTTCTTCAGACACCCCTGTCGAGTGTACCTGTTCAAGCACTACAGTAGAGACCTGTCTGGTCAGGCACGCCAGCCACTCTCATCAGTCCACAAAGCTAGGCTAGGCTCAACATTCAGGCATGCTAGCCACTCTCATCAGTCCACAAAGCTAGACTAGGCTCAACATTCAGGCACGCCTGCCACTTTCATCAGTCCACAAAGCTAGGCTAGGCTCAACATTCAGGCATGGTAGCCAGGCTCGCCGGTGACCTGGAAGGCACCAGCGACTAGCACGCACCCAGAGCAATGGCAGCAGCGAGGCAGACCAGTGGGTACACAGGGAAGAGGAATCGCTCTTCTTTGTGAGGTTGCAGCAAGAACACTGCCAGCCACAGATACATGGCTGACAGGCTCAGCCAGGCAGGCACGGATGGTTGGACACGGCTGGACGACGCAGGCTCGCCAATTCGACTCAGCCACTGGAACGATTTGCTCAAGGTGAGTCTACGAAATGGAAGATGGGAGTTATGAAAGGTTGAATGAACAGAAACTGTTACGAGTCATGGACGTTAATGAGCGGTCAAGGAACATATAGGCCACACTGGGAATGGATAGGTTAATGTTGCTACTCACGTTTGCTTTACACAGTTTTAGCGCTTCAATAAAAAATTTAAAAAAGCTCAGGCTTCGCAAATAACTTCACACTGCTAGCAGAGTGCTGACAAAAAGGTTCATTACCTTCAATCAATAATATGGGTTACGAAGTTTCTACATAACACAAAGCAGTGACGTATTACTACACAAAACAGAGAAGAACCGTCAAACAACACAAGACGCACAACCATACGAACGTTACAAAGAAAAAGCACAACGTAGACCAGCACACAATAACTACAGCAGTTGTGAGCTGTCAAGTACCATGAGAGGCAGCGCGAAGAGGGCGAGCACAAAGGCCAGGTTGAAGTTGAGGAAGCCATTGATGAAGTAAAAGGTCCAGGCCTCGGTGCCGTAGAGGTTGGGGCCATGTGAGGTGAAAACGTTATACAGCAACAGGTTGAGAGGCGCTACCACCGGCCGCCCGTAGTACTGGCTGTCCACCTGAACCATCGGCACCTGCCGCCAGAACCCGACGATAATATCAAGTCTTGGTATGTCTACATCATACCGATGTTTTTTAAATACACTGCAAGTCAGACACATTTTCACAACCGTCCTCAGAGTGACGTTAATATTGACAGCAGCGAGATGGATTTTAAGGGACAGAGTAACATGACTTCAGGCTGACATTAAGACAAGCAGTTGCTCACCATGATGATGAGGGCGGAGAGGACGCTCCACAGAACAAAAGTCTTGAGTTTCCCTCTTCGAATGACGATATCGTAAGCCACCGGCACCCTGCGCAGCAAAATATGGAGTATCACCAACATAACAGTTTAGCTGAAAACAAATTTGAGCAGAAGAAATAAGCTTTATACAGGAAAACATTCGAAATATTGAAAATACTCGGGCAGGAATGATATCTATACTTCGAGCGCAATGCTTACGACTTTCTCATGATTTAGGGAAATCCAACCCAGCAAAAAGTTGCGAGCATGAACGAGACTCTCTGAAGCTGGTAGTTTAATGTGGCATGCCTAGCACTGGGTTGATTGGAGCATTTTTCATCCCCGATGCATCTGATTACAACTACAGGATTTTGCTTTCCCACAATTTTAGGCATTGAGTGACCCTACAAGTGGCTTTTCAACAAGACTTCCCACTTCGCCAAGTCAGTGAGGGATTTCTTTAACATCAAGTTTCCTGATCGACGAATCGGTTGAAGGGATCCATCTAATGGGCATCTCGCTCCCGACCTAACACTTTGTGACTTTTTTCAGCGGGGTGTATCAAAAGCAAGGTGTATACCACTAAACCGCGTGATCTCTCACTGTTCGAGGATAGAATCTGCACAACCTGCAGCGAGGTGTAGAAAGAGATACTGCAAACCACCGGAGACGCATGCGTCCGAAAGTGGTCAAAAATGAAGGCGCTCATGTGGACGAATACAGCTAGTCTTCAATGCATTGAAACGTGATAGAAAGTCTGATAAGTAAAGCTGCAATGACTAGTTTCTTGATACTAAGAATATGAATAAACTAGTTTCTTGTGCATTTATTAGAAATTTATCAGGTGAGTAAAGTGACTTTTGAGACACCCTGTATTATCTGAAAGAAAGCCACAAAGGGTCAAGATAATGTAAACGCTTATGAAAATAACCTCACGCTGAAGCAAATAAAGAGATTCAGCAGTAATGATAAAAGATACGCACAAAAATGAGGATGCACTGATACAATCCGTAGTCAGGGCACCTTTCACCACTGGTGTGTTGGTGTTAATGGCACCCCATTTAAATAAAACATGAACACAAGTCATAAGAGAAGCAGAACAAACATGAATGAACAACTCCAGTACATAAAGAGAAAATAATAATCTGTTCAAGGCCAAACATGCACTAAGGCCAGGACTAGGCAACAAAGAGCCTCCCCTAGCTACGAGTACATCCTTGCAAGAGACGCTAGGGACAGCACTAGGCAACAAGGAGTGCTCTAGTCACGAGCCCGCCTTTGCAGAAGGCCGAGAGCCACGAGCACGCCCTTGCAGAAGGCCGAGAGTCACGAGCACGCCCTTGCAGAAGGCTGAGAGCCACGGGCACGCCCTTGCAGAAGGCT
Source organism: Trinorchestia longiramus (assembly GCA_006783055.1). NCBI lineage: Eukaryota > Metazoa > Arthropoda > Malacostraca > Amphipoda > Talitridae > Trinorchestia > Trinorchestia longiramus. Next base: position 40,699 of record VCRD01001347.1, read on the forward strand.
GAGAGCCACGGGCACGCCCTTGCAGAAGGCCGAGAGCTACTGACCCGAGCAGGGCAACAAAGGGCCAGCCGAGCAGCGCTGCCACAGCATAGCAGAGGATACTGAGCTGGTACTGACGGTGCAGCCAGGCCCCCAGCCCACACGACACCGCCTGCCTGTAAGAAAGCAACACTCTACTGACTACACAGATGCTGTTGTTCCTGTGCAGGTGCAGTATAGGAAAAATGTGTCAAGGAAAGTTTACTTCCGTTTCAAAAGTTTGCTATGCTGTATGCATAATCGAAACTAAGAATTTATAAAGGTTTAATTTGGTCATTTTTTATTTCTCTAAACCGTGGAATAAAACTAGCTTGAGTGTCGAGCTTCTCAAAACTGCGCACAAAGCAGAAGCAGAACGTTCACTAATTTAAAAAAAAAAACGAGTAGAGAAGTTTCCATTTCCCTATCGGGGTTTCCATCAAAACCCGTCGGCTTCCAACGAACCCTGTGCAGTTATGAAATGTTGCACATGAAATAAATTTCTGCTTGATACAGTTTTCTCATTTTGGATATTATTTGCAATTCAAATGGGAAATATTAACAACCCCAATAATACCCATTACAGATACTTGCTAACATCAATGCAATAATAAAAACATGATATTCACGTAGCACAAAATCTAACCTATGGATAATCGATTAAAAAATGATCACTGCCATTACAGACGGTAACTTCAATACCTTACAAAGACATTATTAAAATGAGTGAAGGCACCCACATGGCGAAGGAGGACGGCAGGAATGCAGTGGTTGCAGAGAACATGCCTGCACTGAACACCATCAGACACAGGGTACAGCGCCCCACCTTCCCTCCATACGCCGCCACTACGCCTCTGTAATGCACATAACTCTACACTCAAGTTGTAAATTATTGACAATGCTATAGCAATATTATAATGTTGCAAGGTAGTAGTTACAGTGTTATTGCTTCTATAAATAGAAGAAATCATCGAGGACAACGTAAGTCTAATATATGTATAGAGCTTTATGGGCGACGCAGCATTTACTAATTGATAAATTGAAGAGGCAAAGGAACTGGGCACAAGATGAACATTACCTGAAAGCAGCAAGGCAGAGAGGCAAACATACAGGAACATAAGAAGATAATCATGACTTAAATGAGTGAGGCTCGGCCTGGAGAGCCACTAGTACCAAGTGGCAATTGGTGCACCCACTTGTAGAAATAGAGGTTGCAGGCAGCCCCCAGCAGCGCTAGCAGGCAGCGCACAAAGAAGAACACCAACAATCTGTTTGACTGCACAATATAATACCACTCGTTAATAATGGGTTGCGCATCTCACTGGCAGTCAAGCTATTGCTTACAAGCAGCAGGAATTCTGGAAGTCTGCTACAATATGTTCAGTTCGTCTGAACTCTCAAGTTCAGCTAACATCTTTTAACTACATTGAAGTTTTTAGCTTGGGGATGGTCCTCTATCCTCAAACAAACTGTAACTCGAGAGTAATTTTATCAAAATTCAGAACACCTGGGAAGCGTTTCTTACCCATTGAATTTACAAACAATACAATTGTTTTGCAGCAATCCTTAAAACAAATAAAAATAACAACACATCTGTATGGCTTTACTAACTGACGTCTGGCTTTTAACACCAACACCCACTGTTACTTTTTTGCTATTCTGAGCCTGACATAATCTATTCAGTAAACTATGGTCTCCAGCATCAACTGGGATGCCTCTTTTACTTATACACTTGCATTCCCAAAAGTGGAACGGTATACTGGCACCACTCCTCAAGGGCAGATGAAATGCATATTGTAGTATTATTTATACAACATAAATAAATTCCTAGTCCAGCCCTGTCATGCACTCAACTGCCCACTATTATTATAACATGAAAAAACACTTGTGGAGTTAATTGTAGGTATAACTATATACATGAAGTAACTGAAGACAATGCTAATACTTCACTTTATAAAATAAACTGGTATTGCTCAAATATATGATGGCAATGAAAGTCACTGGATGTGTCACATACCGTGACTATGGCATCATAGAGCCATGCAGGGGCAGCGTAGAGCAGCAAATAGAAGTAGGAGCGGAGGGCAAACTGCGGTGCATACTCCCATGTTTGCAGGCCCTTGCCATACAACACATAGTGCATCTGTAACATGGCACAACATCTTACCACTTCAGTTAAGTTCAAATATCAAATAAAATAAGAATGAGAAACATAAATAACAATGTATTGTAACATTTGAACAATACTTGCATGTTCTTCATAAGAAATATAATTTTAAAAGTGAAATAAGTGCTCTAGTAGCAGTATGAAAAATGACTGAAGTAGAGCTACTGTGTATCAAAGGAAGGTAGAAGTAAAGATCATTATGGTTCCAAGTCAGTATTCTACTCCATTTATTAATGAATTACATATTTATAAGAAATATGAAAAAGAGACAGTAATAGGCAATGAAAATCCAAATAATACTATGCATAGATTACAGCTCCAAGTAAGTAAGGAGCAGAGTATGATACAATAGGGATAATGTTGTGTCAACATTATCTAGCAGTAATATGAAGTCAATAGTAATTTTCAATGGCCAAATAATACAACACCCAACACAATAGTGTGCAATGCAATTAACAAAAAGAAAATAAAAATCAATATGCAGGCTCCACCAAAAAAATATAAATGTGCTTTAGGACAATCTCACATTCACCACAAAAGTCTACAACACAAAGTGTACATAAACGAAGAGTGCACAGTACAAGCATACGACGCATTCTTTAAAGAGCTATGGAAATATTAATCTACAAATTATTTCATCTACAGCTATCTACATGAAGATGATCATGATAAAAAAATCCAGTTCTGTGGGTGGCTTAGTTGGTTAAGGATAAAGATGCCTGCAAACTTTTACACAAGGGAGTCCCTAAATTATATCATGTATAGTAGATAGCTGACTACATTGGCTGCATTTAAACAACAAATTGAGAAAGCATGCAATTTCACAGAACACTTTGATCAATGTTGCCCAAGCAGTGGTTCACAGTAGAGGTAAATGTCTGGAAGCTAATCTCCACCACTCTGAACATTTCCAGTAATTGTAAAAGCCAAGGAAACTTGTGTTCATGTTGTAAACTCTGGATAAAGTTTGCATTCTAATATTTGTACTTGCTTTTATTATCTTTAAGCACTTATACATGTTTTTAGAAGACTATGTATGTAGTATGACCAAGCTTTCTTTGGCCTATGTGTCATTCAACACAATACCTAAGTATTTTCAACAGAGAAATTCCAGCCTCTAAGGTGCAGCTGTTATATTATCATAGCCATGGTTTCGAATGAAGTTGAACTTTGAAAGATACTTGACCACATGAAACATTTTTCTCAAAATATAGAGTTAGAAAATTTATACTTTGATATGATTAACACTACATTCATTCTGAGTGTTCTTTTGAGAAGGAGCTTCTAATTTAGTTTCACACATTGGAAAATAATAAAAGGATAGAAGAAAATTTTTTTATACAAATAGTTATGATATTATAAAGGAAAAACAACAGAAAATACACTGTAGAGTTAATATAATGCACTAAAAGTTTCACTGAAAATGGCCAAGTTCACAACAATCTGGTGATTAAGACAAGTAAAAATGTTCCCTCACAGAATCAAGATGCATCTATTAAGTAAAGAGCCTCTACCTGACAATAAATATATAGGTAAGATTTTTCTCTAACTGAGTTTCATGGAATAAATGATTGGTCTGAGAGTAAATACAGGTATACTTGGATACATGCAGTTTCAAATTTGTATTGGTTACTCATGTTTTCAAATGTCAAACTAATGCAAACTACCCATGAACTTGTTCAACTTGGAGACAGCTGAGATGGCACAAGACTACATTTTGTACTGACCGGCTCCCAGTAATTGAAAGTCTCGTCACAGTCTGTAATGATGCCCCACACGGCAGCACAGAGGCGGGCAGACAGTAGAGCCTTCAGGGCTGTGGCAGTGCCTGGACACCAGTGCCCCTTGCTCAGCCTGGCCAGCTCAGGGCTGCACATGAAAATATTCAAATAAATAATACTGGAAAAATGGCAATAATACCAGTAGAATAAATGAAATTAAAACATTGCCAGTAATACAATGCTTTCCAATAGCTTTTTTTCAAACAGTAGATTAAAACTGTAAGAAAATCTTTCAAAAGCTCAAGTTACCAACTATTGTCTTCCATTCAGTTACTATTAATAATCATCAGCTCATTCCTCTGACACTCATACATCTTTAGGCAGTCTTGCTTCCTTTGCCCTAACTCACCTACTTCAAATTTCAGTATATCAATTTGTCTTCTCTCTATCTTTCTATTTAATCCCTAACAAATATATAATTCATTTATGTTCTTCTTACAAATTTCTCTCTGCACAATTTGACCCATATATGTTTGCTGAACCTAATTATTCTCTCTAACCATACTATTATCAATAATTTCTTTACACATGATACACATCTCCAAAAGATTAAACTGTGAACTTAAATTTTCAATGTTAACTAACATTCTAAGGAGCTTCAAAGAAAATTAACTAATGTATACCTAGTTTTATATCCTTGAGAATTATCTCCCTTTCGATTTCTGCGAGTTGACTGTTCCTGTCGTCCAACACGCTGTCGTCCACGGCTCACACCTGCCATGGCTCACAGGGAAGTGTAAAACAATACCTAAAGAAATTTAATATATTATTAAATATGTGACTAGTATCATCGATGCACAAACATTGTTACCTGTGAGAAGGGAAAAAAGTTCAACTTGAGCAACTAAGCTGGTACATGAGCCGTGAAAATTCAAATTCTTCTTAAATTCAAATTAATTAAATATAGCAACAAATTAGTCATAATGTTATGACAAAGCTACAATTTTCAGTAGAAGAAAAGAACCAACAGCAAGTATCTAAATTACTTATACTTTCATAACATTTTGGGTTAATGCCTATGAAGTACAGTACACAATAAAAAGAAATAATGATAAATCTAACATTTCAGGACATCAAAAATAAGCTCCAGACTGAACAACACACAATAGCCAGAGGCTAGAGACACCAAGACCACAAACTTCCAAATATCTTTTGAAAATTTTCTGTTTCTAATCTTGAGCATAAATTTGACCAATATAAAAATATATTCAAATAATAATATAAAATATTCTTTATGGTAAATTACATTATGAACACAAATGAGCTTTCAAAATATTTAGCCATAGTGTCTTTTTATGATGCCTATAAAATCAACCAATTAGTACTATAAAGTATATCATTCTATAATAACTACTAAAACCTCATAGAATACCATTACAGAATTAGCCTTAAAAACTTTCAGCTAAAAACTCCAGACTTGTGAAAAACTTTGAGTGTCTTCTCCAATATTCTTCAATAATTTCTATAAATTGAAGGATGTTTCTCAATATCTTGATTATTTCCAAATGTAGTTTAGCATTGACCTAGATAAAAAGAGTAAAAAACAACTAAATAACACTACATTAATTTCATAACATTCTTGAACTCAAAATAGAGATGTGATACAAAAAAGTCATCATATATAAGGTTTCATAAATTTACATCAATTTGAACGCTTTACAATCATCCATATTTATTTAGAGATTTGTAATAAAAAGATTAAGTATACCGAAAGTGTTCAAAAGTATCATCAACTTAAGATTATGGCTATTTTCATTTCACAAATTATAGCAGATACACTCGACAGTAATAAAAAATAATTTTAAAAAGTTACCAAATAGATACCGGCGTGTTCACATCTAATAATCAAAATAACTGATTACGCAAACACAAATGCCAACCAATTCAGAAACAATTGATGGAGAAAGTTTTTAAAAACTGATACATTCAACTTGACAAGGTAAATAAGTTCATTTCTTCTTTTTATTATTGTTTTACGTTCTTAGACATAACTTGATTTGACACGAAGCTTATCCGTATATTTACGGGCAAAATGAGTCGCACGATTCCTACCCATGTTTTCCATAGCTGCGGATGATACGGGACATGGGATAGAAACTTTAAATTGAGGACCGACGCTAATCAAAGCGCATGCTACGTCCTACTGAAAATGTACTGTAGAACCTCTTGAAGGCTGTAATACCTGTACTATTTCATGCCATAAGCTTGGTGATGAGGTCAGCAGGGGTATTGAAGAATACCGAAGGGCATTATTCTGGTTATTGTTTACCCAGCGGGTGATCCGGGGGAAGCTCAGGGGTGTGAAGAAGCTTGGGTGGGGGGAAGATAGGAGGAGAGAAATAGGTTGAGAGTAAAGAGACACTGTAGAGGAATGTTGCTGTCGACACCGGGTCCATCCATAGGTCCAGAGGGGTAAGGTGGGTGGGACAGCTGAAGCTGGTGGGCTACTCGCAGCACCGCAGGCAGGACACGTGGGGTCCTGCACTGCTCGTATTCAGACCCAGTAAGATTTTAGGGCTCTGTTGTGGTTCGATCAGAGTTGGGAGAGGAAAGTGCAGGCGGATCTGGGAAGGGATCGTTCTTGTTCAGAAAGGGGCGGGGGGACAGTTGAAGGACCCTGTTGGGGCCCACCGTAGAGATGGCCTGCTGAACTGCTCAGGATTCGAGGGAGTTTAGGAATTGCCTATAGGTGGAGGGAAGGCAGTCCCGTTTGAAGATAGAAAGTGAGCTATAGAGGGTAGGAAGCGGGATTGGAGGGCATGCTGCGTGGCCCAGAGGGTTGGGTGACTGTGATGTAGTTGGGATGGTGAGGGCGGAGGGAGCTGAGGAGGTACTGGGAGCAAAGGAGGGAGAGGTGGTCAGCTACAGGGAGGACCCTGTCGCTCTGTGAAGATGCTAGACGGACGCCATTTTGCGGCTATACAAAGGGCAGCGTCCTGGATTGCTTGGAGTTTCGCTATACATAGATGATGGGAAGCGTTGAAAAACCAGATGGAAACTGCGTAGGTGATTATTGAGTTCATGAGGGCATGTGACAATAATGGTTTCCTTTTGCTGGCCCTAGGACGAACCAACAAAGGCTTTACGGATGTCTAATCTCTCTCACAGATTGTGTTTATGTGAGGGGTGAAGGTGAAGTGGTGGTCTAAGGTAACTCCCAGGATCTTGGGGGACCGACAGTGTGTCAGGTCGGTCCCCTTCCATGGGACATGAGGGTTGGTGGGTGTCAGGAGTGCAGAGGGGGGATTGGGATTTAGCTATTGATATTTTGAGACCCTTTTGTTGGGCCCGTGTGGCTACTTTAGAGGAGTGGGTGGAGAGGATGGCGGAGGCGTCAGGGATTTTGACTGCTGTGGCTAATACTGGGAAGTCGTCAGTGTATGAGGGAAAGAGAGGTGCAGTGAAAGAATAGCCGGGGACATATAGGTTAAAGAGTACTGGGGATATGATGGAACATTTGAGCAAGCCCGCCAAGACGGATCGGGAGGAGGAGAGGCAGCGTCATAAGAGTTCTGGCCCGTTGTCTACTGTGGGAAGGTTGGAAAATTTATAAAAAAAATCTTTGGACAGAAACCCTCACTTTCGTAAACTAATACTGATATGAGTTTAGTGAACCTTTACAAAGAAACTGTAAACTTTGACAAGAACCTAAGCTGCAGTGCAGTTGCTTCAATCCAGGCTGGTGGTCTGAGTGTCACTAAACTTGCCAGAAGCCTATTTGGAGTGTTTTTGGAGGGCTCCAGTTCTACCAACCAGCCAACCGACCAGATCCACTGTGATGGTACATGCTCTTGAGTTCTACTGTGATGGTACATGCCCTTGAGTTACACTGTGATGGTATATGTCTTTGAGTTCTTATGTGATAAAACATGTCTTTGAGTTCCACTGTGCTGTACACCTGCTTTTGAGGTCCACTGTGTTGTACACATGCCTTTGAGTTTCACTGTGCTGCACACATGCCTTTGAGATTTAAAAGAATCATTTTGATTTGGCGCTATCGAAAAGCATATCTGGCACTCATATACTTTGTCTCCTCGTTGTTATACGCTGCCCTTTCGTGCCTTTTCCTTCTAATTGAAGACCTGCTATTTGAAGGCGCTCTATTGTACTTGAAGTGTCGGCTGTTTGAGCAATTGAGACTCATTACAAATTTTTAATCAGGAAACTGTTCCAATGTTTCAGTTGGTGAACAGGTGATATATATTTCAACATCAATTTTTTATTGTTCATGTGCTTCATTTTTTATACTTTATTTTCAATTATGATTTTGCTCAGAAGCGAAAAAGAGCTGAATTTCGAAACGTTTTTATTAAAAATTCGGTACTCCCCAAGCCAGCATTTTCTTTGTTCTTTAGATGCGTAGCAATATTTAATGTATCACATTGATGTTTCTAATTTTTATGTTTTCTCTGTCTTTAAATAATTGAGACTCATGAATACCATAGAATAATGGTTTGCTGTTCTACTTAGCTGATCTAATGAGAAGCATTTGTTAGACTGTACAGCAAGGCACTAGTGCCGCACAACACCACATCGCACTGGCCTTAAATGTGCAGTCCGGTACAGCACCGTGACCGAATGCTAATATGTACAAAAAATAGTGATACAGATGCATATATATTAATGAAGTCGGAATGTATTTAAGTCGTACATCCAATCAACAAAACACGATTTATACACTTAAATACTGACAAAAAGGGTTCGTTCAGTGGTTTATATTAACTAAATTCCACCACTGAAATGGATAATCAACAACGTTTTTAGTCTTAAATTAATGTTCGTTGCAAAGTAAATGAATCTTATGTAAAACGCAAATGATTCCTATCCCTTAGAGCAGTTTTTCTCAACCGGGGGCCCATGGCTCCCTAAGGGGACCACAGACCTTCGACCAGGGGGAGTTTACGAGAGGACGTCGACAAACTGCGAATACTTCACTGATTGAAGGACAGGGGGCCACGAGTGTTAAGCTATTCTGTGAGGAGGGGAACCATGGACCACGAAAGGCTGAAAAACGTTGTTTTAGAGTGTATAATTCCTTTATTAGCTGCTTTAGAGCGTGTATAAACATCAGCCCATGAGTAATCACTAGTATGGTGAAGAGACGCCGGCACGACACCACCACAACTTGGCACGTGGAAAGGCTCACGAGTAACAGACCTGGAAGGTTCAACGCACACCACAGCTGACGTACAGACTTCTATAATGAGGATTTGTTCTCCTTGCTCTATTTGATACGTTCTGAATTATGGGACAATGATCCGGCGTATGTTAAAATAGCAAAGGTTAGTACTGAAACTTATGCAAGTAGGAATGAGTATACTGTTCTCTTTCTGCTGAAGACAGCGCTGTACCTGTTTACACACGCATGTACCTAGTCTCGGTCTCGGATGTTTCGGGCAGTCATCCTTGGTTTTTGCGCCACAACTTCTGCTCATCAATATCGTACGTGGACGAGAAAATTAGCGACGAGTCGAGCTTCTCCATCAGACTGGCATGTCAACTCTCCCTCAGACGCTGGCACGGGAGCTGCTCTCCAGCATGCGTTGCTTCTCAATTAATTTTTTACGGTGATTACTTACACAATATCAATTAGCGATGATTTTAGTCTACTTTGATGTAGTCTACAAAAGTTATGCACGTATTTGAACATTTTTGTTGAACACACGAGGAATTGGCAATAAGCTAATGGAAGTTAAACTATTTCTCGTTGAATTTCAGCCGGATTTAAATGCAGTCTTCATTTTATGAGGTTCACCTGAATGTGCTGTACTTTAAATAGCAAACATTAATGAAAGGAGCCACAAAATTATTTAAATAATATTAAAATTCGGGTTACATTGCTCAAGAACTGACTCGAGATTAATACCAACAGAAGTAAGTGAAAAATAATCTCCTCAATTGAACGCAGATCACCTCATCAATTTAACACCGATCACCTCATCAATCTAAAGCAGATCACCTGGTCAATCTAAAGCAGATCACCTCATCAACATAACACAGGTTACCTCATCAGTATAACGCTGACAACCTTGTCAATTAAACACCGATCACCTCATCAATCTAAAACAGATCACCTTATAAATATAACGTAGACAACCTCATCAATATAACACAGATCACCAGTAATCATAGATCCAGCTGATAAATTCCTAGAAAATTTGAGCCGAAATTATTTAGAGCATAAAGGAAAGTTTTTTGATAAATTTTGCAGCCTGAAATTTTGGACCGGGGAATAATTTTGATGTATCCAAACTAGTAATATAATAATAATAAAAATAATGGCACGTACACGCATGCAGCCGTGAAAGTCAGCAATTCTAAGAGAATTGTTTTTTTTTTGTATTTCCAAAGTATGAAATGCGATTATAATAATAAAGGTCATGGTAATAATAATAACATTCATAGTGATAAATTTATTCATTTTCTTGCATCAATATAAATTCAATGTATGACAAAATGTGGAAGAATTAATAAAGTTTTGTGTCAAATCTAAAGTAAGACTATAACTAGGATACTCAGAAAAGGATTGTGAGACTTGCTCGTTTAGGGAAGTGAAACATCGAAAAATATCGACTTTGCAGGTATAAAAAAAGGTGTTAGAATGATGCATGTTTCAACGTTTTTTTGACTAAGAAATATATAATACAACACATACATCGGGTTTAATTTACTTTGAGTGTGTTTTGAATCACAGGTGAGGCCATGTAGATTCAAAGTTTTGAGAATTGTTCGTGCTTGGATTTAACATTATACGCCACGCCATCTATGCCAAAATCAATATAAAATTTTCAGCGAGTGCGTACTGTGAACCCCATCACTCTTACAGCTAAGCATCTTTTAAGCATGAGACAATGATTACTGCAAGCTTTAAGAGACTATATCATGGCTTTAAAAGCACATAGGACGAAACACCACTATTGCTTCTTCTTCCCTTTGTCATTGGTTAATAAAAACATTTTCAAGTCCTTCAATTTTTGATGTTCCAGTATTCGAAGCAGCCAAGCGGCTGCCCACTGTAAGGCAAGTGTAAATTTCTCACAACACTTCTTATTCGTTGAGGTTTTCGTCCTTATCTCTTTTATTTTTATTATTTTTTCTGATAATATAAATCTCACACACAAAAATTGCTTCTATTATTACTTGGAACTTGTTGCTGCAATTCAGCAATTGAAGCACACATCCAATCCTTGGTTCACCAAATAAATATGTATATCTATGTATTTCAAGCATTGATTGCGGTGGTTAAACTAGGAGTACAATAATAATAATATTAATTTTAAGCATTGATACAGTGAAAGGATTTTTCATTTAATGTTACACAGTATTATTTAGTTAGGAATACTATCAATTTGTTCAATTTTACAGGCTGACGCAGGCAGTTGAATTGCAATTATTAAATCGGAAAGATTTCAGGACTTCTTAATTTGTTGCAATCACAGATTCTATGTACATGTAAAGTAAAGTCTGCTGTCTGTAATACTTTTATGTTGGACTAACCCCTGAGGAATCTTTGTTCATATACATTGGAAGCAAAAGAAACAAAGATAAGTCTTTTCATGCAGATATATGAATAAAAATATTTAAAGTTTCAGGTGATGGAGGTAATTCTTTACAATATGTTAATGTTTTGCATGAAAAAAGGACATAATATACCATTAGTTCTCACTCGTATTAAAATACTTACAGAGTATGAAAAACATATTTTTTATCACTTTCATCGGTAGTTTACAAACTGCTAAACTATTTACACTCTTCTCAATTATTGTCCATGCACTTGGATTATTTTCTAAAGTAGTAAAAAGCGTTTAAATTTAGCAGTCAGGTCACAGATACTTCATAGAATCTAGATTGGGTAAATTTTAAGTTCTGAGATCATTTATGTTAAAATGTAATCTTACCTGCTCTGACACTGGAATAAAAATTTCAAGCCACCAATGAAAAAATAAATTCAGATAGTGAGTTCAGAAACTCAATGTCAAATGTCTCATTATTTCTCTGTAGAAAATTATTAAGTTCAAATCGAATACGGCTTCAACTAGGAGAGGGAAAATATTCTGGAAGTGAATCGTAGCTAAGAACATAGCTTATTTTGTACGGCTCTGTGGGTAGCAGAATTCGGAAACATGTTGAATTGGACATTTTTTCAAGACTTGCAGTGTTCTCGACCGCAGCGAGCGGGTACGTGCGAAATTGGTTTTCCGCTCATTGAATTTTCGAGTTATTGTATTCTTCCAAAAAACTGCAGTACCTTGGTCAAGTTCCCAGAAAACATTTATAGGTAAAAAGCACCCTTAAAATAAATAAAATATTATTTTCCTTAGGTGTGGTCTGTCGTTTATATTTTAAGCAGAATTGATAAAAATCTGAGTTAGGGTCGAGGCGATATGTCAGATTAGGCGGGGAAAACGGTGCCAACACTCTTATCAGCTCGAACAAGTGCTGTAGTAAAGAGATCACGCGTTACCTTTTTCGGGTCTATTAACGTTCGTATGAGAGGAGCAATTTACTTCGAGCATCAGATTACGTCAGTTGTATTTCAAAGAGAATTTAAAATTTATTGCGGATTTTTTGGTAAGATGACCAGTGAAATTGTAATTCTAACAAGCTGGGCACTTGAAGAAGGCGGAGAAGATCTGTTCCAGCAAGTTGATTCGCCGAGGCTAGCCCTTATAACTAATGTTCATTTGAGAGTCTTGACCACGGAGCTCCTGCAATTGGCTAAGAAGCTCGTTGAAGTTTCGTATCTGGAACCAATTGAAGCTCCTCCTCGTTGTGGTTCACCGCTAGCGCCGCAGGTACGATGCTCCGCCCCTCAAATAAGAGCATAGAGTTCAGTTTAACGTAGGCTGGTGACATGATGTGTTGGGCCACCCAAGTTGTCTATGGCAGGAGTGTTTCGCTTTAGGAGTTGTGCGGGCAGGTGATGCCTTGTGTGTATGTAAGGGTTTTACGGAGGTGATCCAAGTTATGTGCAGAGATGCAGTTACGAGGGCATTTGCCTGTGCCCTCGTCATACTGCTATTACGGAACACCTTCGTGCACTGCTGCGGGCCAGGTAGAGGAGGTGCTCGTAGAAGATCCACTCGCAAACTCATGCCTCTGATCTTCAAGGAACACGTGCCTAATGTGTACGAGAACACGCTCGGCGCGTCCGGACTAACGGAAGGACCGATAACTCGGGACAGCGCCAGGTTCCAGGAGCTCGTGCCCAACTACAACCCCGACATCATCTTCCGAGACGAAGAGGGCACCGGCGCTGACAGGCTCATGACTGAGGTATTTCATTGATCAAACATTTTTAGTTCTCAATGATTGTACATTGTAACAAATTTCTCAAAGGTTGTAGATGTGCATTGTAATGTAGAACTTAGTTGTTTGCACTACTTTTACCGAAAAAATAATACTATCGCTAAACTAACAGACAATTATTAAAAGTTGGACATGTTAAAATAAAACAGATTAATTGCGATTCATTCACTAGCCAAATGACTAATTTCCTTGCTAAGCATAATGTATATGGGTTGGTACTTTGATGTCAAGGAAAACTTAAATAAAGAGTCAGGTATAGTTCAAAACTGAAATAAAACAAAATTGGTATTGAAATTGATCAGGTCTGAAGTTTAGAGACAAATATGAATGATAAATGAATATGTGATGTTAGTATTCAGATGTGTTGCAATGCTGCAGACAGAGAATTAAATGTTTTTGGTGGCCACATGATGTTATCTCTTATTACTATGCACGGATTTGGTCAGAGGCAACTTACTGTGTACAGTAAGGTAAATCATTCTTCTTATCAATGGTATTAATTCATCATATTTGGAACAATATTTTTGTTAAAATGTATAAATGTATCATTGATATTTTCCTCAAAAATTTTCATCTTCGATGGAGTTTTAGTATTTCTTTCATATCATACTTTCAAGGGAACCTCGCTAATAATTTTATATATCATTATGAATTAGCTCTCTATTACTGGTGGTTAAAGTGCTTTCTACAATTTTGAACGCTTACGCTGCCGATTATTTGTACAAAAATCATTTTACAAGTCCATTCAGCGAGAGAAAAAGATTTAGCACAAATTAACTGTAGATGAATAGGCAACTTCCAAATAGTAAGGCGTTATGGTTAGTTTTGTGAAGCTCCATAGCAACAGATTTCTCCCGTGGTTTCGAGAGCAAGTATTTCGTTATTTATATTATACAAAAGTGGAAATTTCAGTCTGCATGAACATAGGATCAGCACTGCAATGATTTTTTAAACTGATGGTGTGCTACGATCTCTGCATTGCAAATATTTCCGTGTAGTTCGATCTTGCGACTCCACTTCCACTGGTAACATCAATTTGTGAATCTGATCTCGTTATTCTATTGAAAGCTATGCAACTCAGTACTCACACGGAAGGTAATTAAACTGTTGAAGTGCAAGATGTTCACTATTATTTTCGCGTGTATGTAAAAGCACATGAAGAGACAGTACATCTATACTTTCCGCTCATCGCAATTGAGTACCAAACAATCTTTGGTAGTATCAGTATTTTGCTGGAACGCAGAGATAATTTGGATTTTTTGAGAAACTCATTCCAGCAATTAAATTGATTAAGTATGAAGTTTTGATTTTATTTTCTTAATGCTCATGAATAGTGGACCAGGCAATCTTCAGATGTACTTTCAGATACTAAAGGTGTTTGAAAGACGGAATTTTGGAGATCTCGTATGTATGATAAATACGTAGCCAAAAATTAGTTATTAGATCGTGGATATTTAATGAGACATGTGGAAGTTACACTTGAGTAATTTTTATGAAAATTTTATATTATACAACGTTAGGTATTACCGGATCATTTAAAAAAAATGAAATTCGAATTAGTTCACAACTTGACGTATGCCCTGAAGTATAACTGCGGCTGTACACACATCAACTATACAGAACAATTTTCACTGAGATACACAATCACGTTTTACGACCAACTTTTGGTCATCGAAACAAATTAACCCTCGACACAAACTTTGAAATTGTTTTGCTGTACATAATATTCGTGCAAGAAAATTTGTGATTGTAGTTCTCTGTTTAACTCCTTGCCACGCTGCAATAACAAGGACTGCGCGTCGTGATGAGGAGGGTGGACGAGCTTCAAGAATGCCATTGAGAGTTATTAAAATTTGCTAAGATTACAAGCTGGTGAATCCTTACGTTACGAGGCAGCGGCCGCAGAATGCTAGGAATGCCTCCTCGGTGCCTAAAGAGGCGTGTCAGCGGTTACCCACAGTAAAAAACGTGAAATATTGCTGACGCCGCTGGAGATACACTGGTGGATACAGTGTATTCGGGGCAACAAAGCTTCAAATCGAGCTCATTAAAGTAATGGGGAAAAGTTTTTGCGTAGTGATTACTCTTGAGCTTGACAGTTAATAATTGTTTCCGTGAGGAGGAGTACAGAGTTTGAAGTTTTTGTTTCATCCTTAAATAGGAAGCCTTAACAGATTATTCATCAATGTTATTTGGTGGCAGGGAATGGACTAGCATAATTTAACTTCAGGTATCCCAAATTTCTTCAGCACTATCAACATTTACCTTTGATAAATAAACAATTTGTGCAGAAGGTTAAATGCAGTTAGTATCTTACCTTTGGTGAAATTTACCCCAAAACCCTTTCTTAAAAGTTCTAACAGTAATTGACGTGTTTTATCCGCTAAGAAAGCCCTAGTTATCGAGAAATGAGGTAACTCAGATGTTTTGATTGGTGTCAAAAATCCTTTTACTTCTGCGAGTCATAACAGTTAACTTTCGAAACAATTTCACCCTTGTACTAGTACAAAAGTTTTGTTCTTCCTAAGTTGAGTGGTTCTGCTAGATATACTGTCATTTACTTCAATCAAGATACCCAGGGAGCTTATCTCGTCTCAAGTTGCTCTTAATAAACGCAAATGAACAAAAACGTTGAGGAAGCGCACGGAGCGTACGTGCTATACGAACACAACCATGTCTTACAGGCGTTTACTCATTCGTAATTCTTTGTAAGTCCATGTTGGTGCAACCTCCCTCCATCATCGTGGAGATAATTAGTTCGTACAGCACTAAATCACAATTGGTCAGACTCCCACAAGCGGCGCGGCATCTTGAGGAATATCGTTGCTGCTACTAGTAAATTTGTCTCATGAATATTAAAACGGTTAGTAAAAATATATTTTGTGCAGCGTTTCAGTTAGTATTGTTCGTGAACTATCATGTTGAATTTTTAGAGAAAATTATGGTGGTATTAAACACGTCCCATCTTTGTTGGTAATTTATCAATGTTTATTGATGTCGATGTCGTAGCGCTGGGCGTTCTACATTGAGCAATTGTTATCCATATAAAAAACCATACTTTTTACATGCATATCAGAACATAAGATGCTTTTTAAAATTAGATAACCAATTTCGTTCTAACATTAAAGATGGAACTTACAGCAAGAGTTAATATCAGGACAAGCCCATCATCAAGGCAGGCATGTGCAAGCACATAGTGCACATGTAATTCAAGGCACAACAACACTGCAGAGAAGTAAATGTTCTTATATGCTGCAAGTATCACCCCGCACCATCACCAGCAGCTTATGATACTCTCAGATATGGCGAGGACCTGCCACGTTGCTGCCAACTTGTCCCCTGAGCTGGCTCTAACTCGACGCTCATCTGCCGGACGTGCAAATAACTCGCAGAAATGTCAATCTCTCTTGCAGCCACACAGGCTTTAATTGGTCCCGTATCTCGGGCTATTAGTTGCGAACCGGGGCGGCGGGCCGTGTTGGACCTGCTGCCTTGAATTTAGGAGCGCATGCTTTGCATTCTGGTCAGACTGAGGCGGCAGTTGCGGGTTGGTCAGACGCCGAGCACCTTGCCGAGACTTCCAGTTGTAGCGTCAAGTTTCTCCGAGTTTTGACATCATTGCGATGCATGTTCGCACAGTGCAACAATAGAAATTCAATGGTTTGTAGAAGTAAAAGTTCAGTATATACGAATATTTGAATATTTCGCCAGCAAAAAGGAGTACTCTAGGTGTCTCGCAGAAATTGAACTACAGTCAATCGCGTTAAACTGAAATATTCATATGGTCTCTTTCATTGAACAGCGTCTCTCAGATTATTCAGAATGAAGTGATCACTCCTGATCAATTGATCAAAAATGATCAAGATTATTTTTGATGAAACAAAATTGAGTCGTTTGAAAATAATGATGTAAACAAGGTTCAGAGCCAGAAAATTGAAGCTTCTCTCCCAAAGAATACAATGTCAATAATTAAACCCTGATACAAACAGGGGTCATATTAAACATGGAGGAGGTTTTGACGTCTTTTGTTTGTTTCAACTCAAGTGGGACTGGTAATTTAGTTGTAATTAATGGATTAATGAAATCTGATGTCTTCATCACGATACTGGATGAAAACCTCGAGTTACCTACACAAAATCTTGGGTTCAGTAGGCGGCCTAAGTTCTAGCACTACCTGTGTTACCTCAAACAAGGGTCTAAATCTGTGATTGCGCGGCAGAGCAAAAAAATTACAGTTTTGCTATGACCTTTGATGAGTTCTGACTTGAATTAGCTTGAAAATCCATTGCAAGAATTGAAAACTCGAATACATCGTAGGGAGACGAAAATTTTTTAAGATATAAAATATGTAATCATTGAAGAATAGACTAATATTCCACCGCAAATATATTAAATTTTGATTGAAAAGTATAGAAACGGTTGGATAGAAGTAATCAAGTTGAAAGGTCATGCTATCGACAATTAATATTGTTATGATGGTCCTTTGTTTTAACAATTCGAATTTTTTTGTCAATTCATTTTTTGCATGAAGTTCTTGTTAAATTTGTTAAATTAAATCTGGCAATCTGAAACTGAGTTTCAAATTCCCTTTCATGTACTTAATAGCGTATAAAAATTCTGGAATCAAAAAGCTTTAAATTCTGAAAAACGAATAAAAGTATTGAACATTGATGGGTGTATGAATACTTTTGTTTCCAACTGTATCTTAAAACTTTTTGCCTGCATGCCTGAATGGATACATAAGTATTATTTTCATTGAAGTCCTTAAAAATACAGATAGGCTATATTTATGTATGCTATAATGTTTTTGAATACAATGACATTTTAGTGGTATTAGATACATGACTAATTTCTGTGGAAAAGAAATAAAATTACAACTTTAGAAGGTTATTCAATATTTCCCCTCCTTGAAAGATATGTCAAAGCTTTAAATAACTACGTTTATGCCTCAGAATATTTTCTTCTTCACATTAATGTCATCATTGCCACTACTTTTTACGTCCAGAGAAGCTGCAGACGTGGGTACACAATAAATATTGACGTAACAAGCGGGACCTGGAAAGAGCCAAGCGTCAAATGGTCGAGTCCTACAAAACAAGGAGAACGCGAGGACTAGTTTTCTTAACGACAGTTTCTTGTTGTCTTGAGCGCGATATTTCATTAGCACTTGGCCACTTGAGATCTTGTCGTACCCTCGATGAAGACAAACTTGAGTTGTCGCAGTCACGGGGATGTCGTAAATCACACGTCACCCCGTGGGCCGGAGAGCAAACGAAGAGCTCCTCACAGACGGCTGTGATGTACATACACAAGCGAGCCAGCGCTTCGCTCGCTACCTCTTACTTTATTGTGGGTATGACGACGCACTAAAAATATGTTGGATTTAAACAAAAAAATTTTATTTCACCAAATAAAATTTTGTATTCTTAAACTTTTTGCAGTGACATAGAGTACTAAAAGGTCGAACATTCCGCGGTAAACACCGAGCGAAGTTTAATCTTACTGACATTTTTTGTTTTGAAATCGATAAAACATAACCAGTAAACGGGGAACGTTTTTATGTACTGAACACCTGCAGCAAAAGAATAGTGTGTATGTTCGCTTCTCTAAATATAATCTACATATTTGTTGTAGAAGAAGGAGCATTAGAGCTTCCCTGGCATAAGAAAACATGCTTGGTCCACACGCTTCTTGCGTATTTTGAAAATTTCTCAGGTTACGTTTACGTGATACACAAACCAGGCGAGCAGAAAGAAGCTTTTACAGAATATATGCCCACACAAAATCAATAATAATAATTCACAATGATACATAGTCACTCATGTGCTTTAGCTCTTAGCTATGTTTTAAATTTTACACCTATTAGATCAATAAATTGATTTAAAATGAAAAGCTGGATAACACAAGCAACGAACGATGCATGCGATATGGATTAAGCTCATTGAGTTGGGAATCCCGTCCTATTCGAAGAATCAAATCAAATTAATAGTTTTTACTTGATACTTTTTGGCATCTATTTCTAGTTTCATTCTACCATGATTATTGCAGGTAAATATTAACTAATTTTTCAAATGTTTTTTGTACCGTGTACCATTTTCATCGCATGAAAATACGTACTGCACATTGTAGAATTTCACCCAATTGGAAGATTTATCTCACTAATACACATTAAAACTGATTTTAAGACATCGAGATTCGTAACTATTGAATAAAAGGCTCAAGCTCAGTGCGGTTGAGGGTGGGTGCGTTGTCCCGACTGACGCGGTCGATCGTCAGCTCCAACTTATCTCTGTTGAGGATAACAAACTACACTGAAAGTTTACCAATTAGTATCACCATGGGCTCATCCATCCTCCGAAGCCAAACACGGTGCCACTGAACATCGGTTATCGCTTCTTTGATTTAAATGCCTAGGCTTTGCTTGGTAGACCATTAGTTCTCGAGGCGTCTTGCGGGTGTCTGCTTCTGTAAATACGCCGCCTCGGGAACTTGTGTGCAAGGCTTCAATCCACAATGTGCAAGACTGCGTTCACCTGGCCCACAGAACGGTTTAAAATGAAGCAGAAGCTTAATGCTTCTGAGAGTGACACATACCAATCAAAGCTTTGTTTGAATACATAGGATCTATAAACTGCAGCGCAGTGCTTGGTGTTGGTTTATTTTAGCATAATCTTACTTGTTAGACTTTTCATTAGGAGCAGGTTTACTAAACTTTAAAATGGAATCAGTTTACTCATAACTTATGATTAAAGTATATCTGCAACTCCCAATAGGTTGAACCTGAGTTCCTAGTCATAAAGTCAAGATATTTTAAAATTACGTATGCAATTATGCTGCAATATTATATGAATGAATTAGAATCAGATTCTAGATTTTCAAGTAGGATAAGGTTGTTCCTGAAAAACAACTAAACTAAGGGTACAATGTCATTAGAGTATGTCATCAGAAAGTTGTATCTTCAACATGCACCACAACATCAAAGTTTTATTAGTTGCACCTTACAACCCACAATCATCGACAGTCATCCTAGATCACGATGGATTCCTTCATCATCATCACATAATGCAAGATGTTTCCGATGGATGCGTCATTTCAGTAAGTTGAGAAACACATTTTTTTTAAATACCACGTAGAAAGCGCACGGCTGTATCTAATTAGAGTAAACTCAACCTAAATCATGAAACTAATATTTGCTAAGAAGAACTCATTAGTCCGCAGCATATAAGGCTGAAGAGGTTAATTAAAGTTTAAGGAATGGTGTACCATTAATAGTTTGCTCTTCAAGTTTTTACTAAGAACATTACAGTAGCATAATTTTTTAAAGTACCCGTAATGGGTTTCAAAATTTTGACCATTTTACTTCTACATAATAGAAATAATTCATCTATCACATTTGATGAGTACCGTCCCGCCCAGTCTTAACTTTACTGCTGAAAATATCTGGTGAGATTTAGCTACCACGAGATTTATCGATAAGCCTTTATTTCCATACTGTTTTAAAATGAATGAGGTTTAAAAGAATTTTTCCTCCTTGTTATACTATTTTCACCGTATTCAATTTATGTGCATGTGTTCCTGCTCGTTCGAACAAAAACTTTGGCCACTAGTATCAATAACTTTTGAAACCCTGCAGCTAAAGCTAATGGTATAATAGATACTGTACTAAAGTTGTATTCCAGTGAAACCCTAGTTCATAATCGCCTGTTAAACTTGAGAACCATTGCTCGGATTTGCTTGCAGAATGAAGAGGGAATAAGTGAGTTTTTTTCTGAAAAAGTGCAATGTTATCCGCGTTTCCCTCTGAGGTAAAGTATCACTAACAAACGTGTAATCAGACATGTAAAAAACGTATAATAAAGCCTTTCTACGGTTTGAACACTGATTCTTGTGAATAAAACCAGTAGATCCGCATGTGAAAAAATTCACGTGTTTTTTTACTGAATTTTTTCGTTTGATTTGCCAGTTGGCGTGAGCTTTGCGAAAGAGTTTCCACATTGAAGGATGTACCTTCGATATACACAATACAATGCGTACAATCCATGTACACCTGTTCCATTGAAAAGTCAATGCTTAGCATAAGATAATAATCTATATCAGCGTGCCATGTTTCTACTTTCGAGTGTATATTCCAGAAACTACATTTGCCATCGTAATTCAGGAATGAAATTTCATGGTATTTCATCTTCCTATTCAGTAGACGAATTTTCTCATATCTAAATCCTTAAGAGCGTGACAGAGATACGGACTAACTAACCAAGCAGGTAACAAATTGTGTATCATTATACAGGGGTATGAAATCTTCTTTCAGTATGTGTTCAATGTAGGCATATGAAATAACTTTTCTCCCTAAAAAACAGCACGCACAGAGAAGAAAAATAGAATGTACTGATCACAGAAGTAACATTACGCACACGTACTTACTTAGAGTTTTTCAATGTAAACAATGGTGCAAGTAAAAAAAAAACAAGGACGAAGTTGTTTGCTCCTGTCATTAATCTGAATAACCTTGATTTCCGAAGCATGTCTGCCGCCTGACAACTGTGTGGAGGGTTTTCTTACGAGTAGGCTTAAGACTGAGAATAATTGTGCATATTTGTACCCACAATAATAAAAAATACACAATAACATAATATTACTCCATTGATATTCAGATGCACATGTACGCTAATGCTACTCCAACCACAGAGCACTTCATTTAAAATGTGTTCACTCAAACTTAAAATGTGATCCAAGAGCATTCCTAACTGCGCGCTCTATCCACACCACCAACAGTCACCATAATTCTTTGAAATAAGAACTTTTCACACCCAGCAAGCAGTAAATCTCACGCCTTCTCTTCCCACTTGCAGTTGCGAGCAGTGATGTTGTAGCTCGTCTTTCTCCTATGAGCTTTGCTAGATGAACTCTTGTGAAACACAAAAAAGGAATGAGAACCAGGCTATTTTAGTCGATGAATTGTTATTAAAATTAAATACTTCTGATTGTGTTTTGGTTTGAATTTGAAGTTTCAGAGCAATTAATATGAAACACTGATGCTCAGAATTAAATAATAACTGATAGGAAAGAAGCCGCTTCAGTAGGAGCCTCAAGTCAAATAAAGATAAGTCCTGTATTTTATTGCTGTTGCGTTACATGAGTTTACAACCGCTCGAGAACAGGTAAATATATTCTAGTCTCATTTTAGCATTCGTCTCAACTTGATATATTTGCTGTTTATTTTTCTCTTTTTAGGATTGTCCTCTACCTAGTGACTCCAACATTCTGAGCTGCAGACATACTGACCCATTTTCGCCGCATCCTTGATATTTTTCTCGGATTTTTTCTCATGTTTTGAGCGTGTGCTGAGACTGAGAGTGGCGTAAGGCAATTCCACACACCTAGTTATGCTCCCCAGCTCTTAATGTAGGCAGCCGTAACTCCTAAATAGGCACAGCCCAGGGTGGGCACCCGCAACACGTCTAATGGTGTCGGTGTTAAGGCGGGACGTTCCAGCACACGACGTGTTGCCATATCTGACGAGCGCTCCCTCTAAATTACCAGAGAAATCACTGTGAACAACAAAGCATCAAATTATAGGGCTTTCATTCCACGCTTCAGTTTCTCAAAACCCTGCATTTTGCACTGACTGATGGCGCGCTGATTGATTGGAGACACCATCAAGCTGTCATGTTCCAGTATACAGTCTTGAAATTATAGCTGAAATCTTTACTTTGGGACTGCGTACATAAAGAATCTAATTTAGGAAGTGCAAGGTGAATGAAAACTATATCAGAACCTCCAATAAAGGAATTAAATATTTTGTTCAAGCACGCCTATATATATACGCACACAGGCTTACACACACGTGCACGCATGCATTTCTCTAGCAACGGACACGATCGCCTATAAAAGTAAAATTTGTATGATAGTTCAAATCTAAATTGAATATAAATAAAGTCAGATAGTGTATAATCCTATATATTTTTTGACATATAATATGTACTATAGCACTTTTTATTAGTATTTGAAACTCCGCTTGCAACTGCGCAATATCTTCTTGTCCTGTCATTTCACAAGTATTCTCGTGGATTTGTGATATTTAAATTTAGTACATCCTTGTAGTGGTCTGGTAATGTAAGTGGTAAGTCATGCACATTACTTAGTAAGGTATGAAAATGACCTGACTGTTCTTGACTGCAAAGAATGAAATCTTAGGTCCCTTGAAGTTCAAAGCCGTAAAGAAAGGTAGACTAGCCTGCCTCACCGTTTGGTTTGATGGCAGCTGGAGGAGCCTTCACCTCGTACAAGAAGACCAAACAGGGTTCCAGCACGCAGCAATCCATCAAAGTTTGTCTTGACCTCCGAGCGCTGGAGAGTACGACTCAGGCCACTACTGGGTACAGTGTGTCATAGTTTGAGGGTCTGCATATTTATGTACGATTCACATTTTCTAAAACCTTGCCGATTTATCGCAGAATATGTGTATGCGAATAACCGGCTTATAGGTCACAAAACTGATTGAAATTACGATAATCGAATATATATTATCTATGTTATATTTCTTAAAGTGCAGAAAGATAAAATTTAACTCGCATTAGAAGAGACTTGTTGAGCTGAGTGCACTTTTCTCAAAGAAAATGAGTCGCTCCAAATTAAGGGGTGCTATCGAATTTTACTCCATCTGGAACACATGTATTAAAAAGGATGAATGTGACCCAATGTTGTCAAGTCCTCCACAAGCACCAATTTATTCATATCATACATACAAATTTCAGCGTTGTTACTTTGTACGTTATGCTCTCATAAATATGAGAAGTCTTTCAAAACCGGTTGCAAATTACAGAAGGAAGATGCGCGTCGTAGCGAGACAGTTTGAGACGTAATACCTATCATTGGATCTTCCTAGAAAGTCAACAAACATCATAAATTGTTTTACTACAGAAGTATCGTAATGCCACCTTCGATTTTTTCATGACTAGACGTACTTTGAGAAACCAGGGGTCAGTATCACCATCAATGCTAACCAGGGTTCAGTATCACCATCAATGCTATTCCTAAAAAGGTCACATAGGCTGCGACGGGACAAGGAAAAATTAGAGAGTAATTCCCCTGGTTCCTACACACCGAGGGCCAGCCCAAGGGAGGACAAGGAAGAACAGAAGGACGAGAAGCGCAAGGGAAGACACGAACAGAGTCGCAGCTCGCTCAAACTGCCAAGCTTCCTAGAATTAAACATACACATATTTTTCCCAAAACATTTCCAGTTGTTCCATTCAGAGCTCAGTTGTTATGAATACCTGAAAAAAGTACTATATATTTTGATAGATAAATATAATAAATAATATTTTAATTTGCAAACTCTGAACTTGGTAAAAACAGAAGTTGTACAATTCACATTTCTCAACATCTAAGAATTTTATGTGGTACTGAACATATATTTTCAATCATTATTAATTAGATTGTCAGGTCTAAGTTTCTAAAGTGTAAATTTCAGTATATTAGACTGAGGCTAGGTTTCATCAGTAACTTTAGTGAAACTCTACTTAGAAAGTTGTGGTAGCAAAATCATTGTCGCTTAAATCTTAAGAGTCAAATACGAAACGAAGTTCAGCTGGAGTGGAACACTCGAAATATATCTGCACAGTATCGCATGCACATTTTAAAAGAAGAGAAATTGAACAGACAAAATATAATAACTTTTAGGACCGAACATTTATGGAACAGATTCGTTTAAGACTCACCATTTAACCAGACACATATGGAGGCCTAATACATTCCTATTCAATTACACCTTGGTATTCCAAAAGTCCTCAATTTACTCGCCTTATTTCATAATTATTTTCTCCTCTTTAAGAACCCACAATATGCTATAGGGAATCAGCACTAATAATTTCTAAACACGAAAACTGTAAGGCACAGTTATAATTGCCGTATTTTATTCTAACTGACCCCCGGAGACCCTCCATGACCGGTGGGGTCCTCTTTGAGGGGCAGGGGGTCCGGCAGCAGGTCTGCTGTGAGTGCGAGGTGTTTTGCAGAGTTGCGTTTGCTCAGTTCCACTCCAGTCGCTCCGCCAACAATGAAACTCTCGAACAGAAAAAAAAAGTTACACAGTGAGTAGCGTTCGTAGACTCAGCAAACTAACTTGGTTGTCCGAGAAAAGATGACGGATGGAAAGCTTTTGCCGCTCAGACTTGATGTTTACTTCCCCACAGACATCTTTCCTGCACAAGAAGCCTTGATTAATCAGTGTGGCTTGCTGACCAGATTACTGGGCTGAGCATAGGACACTGGCTCCATCATCTCAAAGCAAGACGAAGGCCAAACACAGTATGCTCCCATCACGCTATATTATACGAGCATACAAGTGCAATGTTTATGGTAGGATTCTACAAAATAGTTTGAATTAACAAGACAAAGAATATATGTCAAATATTGAGTCCAGAGGCACATTTTCGGGGGGGGGGGGAAACAAATATGTGTTCAGAAACGTGATAAAATTTTGAGTGCCATTACACGTATTTACAACATTGAAATCGTTGAACGTTCAATGCACTTTGTTTGTATTAGCTATAAAGTGATGAAAATTATTGCGTTCTGTAGAACAAAGTGGCCATTTGAATAATATTACAATTGCTGCAAATATTGTATTTTAGAGAAGCGAATGGTTTCGTTAAGTGTTACAGATCAGCTCCACACAAAAACGCGCATAATTTGAGCAACTAAAAATTAATGTGAGGTAGTATTGTGTGGCACAAAATATCGGACCAATGAAAACAGCGTCCAAAGCACAAAATGAGAATTAATTTCTAGTGTCTTTTCTACTTGAATCACATGAATATGTGTCGGAGTTTTACGTCAAATCTCTGTAACCTTTGTTTCTGATTATCTCTCTCGAAAAGCTACATAGTTTTTCATTTCCTCAACCAGACGACAATGTCCATCTGACAAAAATGGTGAAATTTTAAATTGGACTTTTTCCGCGGGAACGTGACTCTGGCTGCTCGCCCACTCAAGTCTGTTGGGTCTCACAACAC
This sequence comes from Trinorchestia longiramus, assembly GCA_006783055.1. Lineage (NCBI taxonomy): Eukaryota > Metazoa > Arthropoda > Malacostraca > Amphipoda > Talitridae > Trinorchestia > Trinorchestia longiramus. The sequence goes on from VCRD01001347.1 coordinate 66,990, forward strand.
TCGTACGTTGTACTGAATTAGAGGCCATTAATTTGGTTTGCAAAACATTAGAATTTTTATTTCTGTCTGAGGATTTTTGTAGTCAGCAAGTTGGACCCTACGAGTTGCTAGATTATGTTCAATATTGAATGGTACTGATAACTTTTGTGCTTACTTGATGATGTTTTGAAGCTGCAACTCAAAAGCCAATTCCTTGTTTTAAAAAGTTTAATGAATAGTTTTCGTTACGAAAATGGAATACTGAATATCAAGCATTTCAACCGTAGAAACGGCGTTTCCAAAAACTGAACTTGTAATTTTAAAACCAGCTTGTGCCAAAAAGTGCACTGCTCTTCACTAACTTGAATCAAAACAATTTTCTGAGAATTGTGCAAAATCTTGGATGCAATGTAACACACAGACTGGACAAATTTATATGATGAACAATTTCAGCGAAGTAAAGTAGGACTAATTTGAAAATAAGTATTGGTTGTCTTAAAATGAATTATTTTTTTATTTTTGAAGTCATTCGTTGAATTGACTTAAAATAAAGTTATGGAATCACGCTATTATATTTCATAAAGTTTCCTGTTTTAGCACACGAACTTACAGGATACTTCTCATGGGACTTTATTGTGTAATTGTAGTTTGAATGCAAATACCACAAAATACTCTCAATTGCTGGCCAGTAACATGAATATTTATAATTTAAGGAAACACTATCGGTTTTAGAAGAAGAAACAGATTCATTGTCCGTATTTTTGGTCTTTCTTATATGTGTCGTCTGTAAAATTTGCCATTGTTCAAGCATGGTTTTGACTGTTGCTTTTTCCATCAAGGGTGTTGTCAGACACGCGATTTGTATTGGAGCGAGTATCCCCAGCAGTCAAAATTTTCCAATATTGTACGATAGGTCAGTATTTCGGCGTAAATTACCGCTATTAGTTCTCTGATTAGTTCTGAACGTGTAAAGAGTAGTCTCAACATAGGTCAACTCAAAATAATCGGTATTTTGATGTTTCGACATGAAAGGGTATTTTGTATCGCCATTTTTTCAGCAATGGTTCATCACCAATTTGAATAAAAATTGAAAGGCCATTCAAAAAATGAACAAAACCATCACCACTCTACCGAACAGGTGTCCTTACGATTATCGTGACAATCACGGATTTACAATAATATTGATTTCCACGCTACAGTAATGCGGACATCGGATCCAACTTAGAGCAGGTTGTAGCTTCCCGGATGCCATTGAAATCCAATCTCTGATTTCCAGTAGGGATAAATAATCCTACACGAGGTTTTCTTTACTTGATATCCTCGCGCGTATTCGTCTGTAAGTTTTCTGAAGTGTTTTTTTATTTCATACCGACATGGATCTCAGTGCCAGGCAAACCTTAAAAAAGGCGAGTCTATTTCCAGACACGCGTTGTGTGCGTGGTAGTTGAAAGATGAAATATACGTGAACAAGTTAACAGATAAGAGAACTTTGAAAAACCAACGTATTACGAGCAAAATTATCAATTATTACCTAGTTATGTTTTAAAGTGATTAGAATGGTGCAGCTTGTATTTTAACTCATAAGAGAAATACTGTACGTTTCCATTTCGAAGCGACCGTCATTCTTATACCACATACGTACGACTATACCTTCAATACAATTGCATGTATTGGTAGAGTGTTTCTTTCAGGAAATGACAATATTTACATTTAAATCCAGTTGTTTCCTGTTAGGAAGTATGAGTACATTCGAGTTTAAAATGTTTGGGTTTAGTAAACACAAATAGCCCTTTGATGGGAAAATAGCTCTTTTAAAACAGTCACTTGCAATTTTTAATTCTATGTTTGAGGAAATAAACGTAAGCAGCCAGTGCTGCAGCCACATTGGAGGAGAATCAGTGCTGGCGCCTCTTTGTAAGCAGTTCAATGTTTTTACTAAACTGTTTTATAACATAAAAAAGAAAATTGAATTTTAAAACACAAATAAATAAGTCCTGGATTACATGTAATTTTTTTACTACTCTCATAAAATTAAATTTTGACTAGCAGAGATATGTATTTTTGTTGAAAAATATTTCTCTTTGAACTCAGACAATACAAGCTGTGCATCTGCGTACAACTTGAAATGTTAGCAAACCTTTGCTTTCTCTTTTTTGAGTAAATGAAATGATCTTATCCTACGAGTACGTCAAATAAACAAATTAGTAAATTTTTGATTTGTTATTCAGAGTCAGAAAAAGTGTTCAGTACAGGAATAAGTCAAGATAAATTTGTTCATTGTGCGAGCTCTTCAGTGTAGGAACAGCGTAGGGAACTCGTAGAACAGAAAGAAAGTAAAAGTAGTGATTTCATTCTTCAAATTATTGTTATACGCAAGCACATAAGTACGTAAACAAACGACTGTACAATAGACAGAACGTAGAAGCTGAATACCTGTAGTTGAAGGTGCCAATGGGGTAAAAATGGTAATTACAATGCTAAAAGTTTAGATTTAAGAGATGGGATCATAATTTACTTCTAGGATTCAAATTCTGCTCGACGACCTACTCACAACTATTGAAATAGAAAAAAGAAAATTATATTTAGGTCTCGGATCACTAAATACCTGAGTCTCAATACATTAAAGAAACCAGATAATGAAATTGATCATTTAATTGACTGGGATTGAAAGAGACTATCAGAAGTGTGAGCCGCACCCTCAGCCTGTCGACAAAAGTGATTCAAGAACTGAGCTCTTATCGAGGAGATAGACCAAGCCACGTTCGGGGCTGCCTCGGAGACCATGGGCAACATCGACTGGAAACTTCCTTCAGCTCCAACTGATAACAGAGAGTTTCTCGCTCTAAAGTGAGGCTTCTTCAGGTGCTCAAGAGGAACTGGCGACTCCAACTGATTGATATCCGAGCACTTTCACCTATGCCCAGCGAAATTTATTTCGATGAGCAGATTATGGGAGCCTTCGAGAGCTAGAGGAGGATATGAGGAAGAATGATCCGGGTTTTCTTATATCGCCTTTTGAACTTTTGTGTATTCTTCTATGAATGTTTGGGGACTAAGCTAGTGATAAATATCTTCGACCTGGTTTCTTTGAGAATTGTATGAGGACATGAAAATTATTATCGAGTGGATTTGTGAACTTTGTAGTATCGATCCATTGTCACAAGCATGACACTTGACAACTTTAGGTGGTTTAGAAACTTATATTGTATGAACCTTGTATTATAAAGTTAAAGCTTTCATGCACAGTAATTCTATCCTTCTAGATAAACGCGTTCAGATACTCCACAAGTCAATCCAGTCACTGTTTTTAGTAGGAACCATACATGCCCTGAGTACACCTATGCTGATTATGAAAACAATTAAATCCCATATTCTTCATTCAAGTTAAATCATGAGCAATTCATACTGGCAATTTTGGAACTGAGGAATTGCACTGACTATGTAAACTGGGCAATACAACTACTCCATGCTAACGAATAATGTCCCAAGAACATTTATTCAAACGGTCTTAACCCATACTGAACTTTAGATGAGATTTTCCAGTGCTCCCTTTTGAGATTGGATCAAATTTTCTTGTTGGTAGTTAATAACTTCGAGAAATGGAACATTTTAAAGATAGAGAGATGTAAGCTTAGTCAGACTTGCTAAGTGGGCCTAAACGATATGAAATTATTAATTTATTTGTAGCGTTGGTCAAATTGTTACCCTCGGGTGTTACGAGGAATATCTTACTTTGCATGCGTGTTGAAATGAGGAATCTACTTACCTTGTCCTTCATGATCTATTTTCATTTAAACATGGACTTCAAATTTAGCAGTTCATAAATTTTGATTTAGTGAAACACTGGTCATACAATTTATTTAAAAAGATTAGTTAATGTCTTAAATTTATACCCAAATAGTTGTTTCTTAAAATTTTTAAGAGTCAAAATATTTTCCGACATGGTACCTGGATGGGAGTGGCATCATAGAAACAGAATTTGCACGGGTGCAACAATACCTTTAGTAAGCAATATTGATGGTGAAGTCGAAGAGTTTCCTGTAGATCTGATAATCTAAGTGGCTCGACATAAGAACTTTTCTCTCTGTGATTATGATTGCCTGCGTTCTGAGCTCACGCTCCACTGACCAATTAATTATTGAAGCGCACGGCTGCGCACCTGAAATTTGATGCAGTGATCCAGTCAAAAAAATAAGGGTGCAGCTCACTGATATCCAACTCGTGTTCCTTTCTCCTCATATTTCATCGGTTCATAATCCATCAAACTCATTTTTCAATCTAAGTCAAAATAATTTAATTTTTTTTCTATGCTTGTTCATTAAAACTATACTTCTCTGAGTTTACTTGAACTTGAAGCCCAGGACTAAAAAAAAACCTTTGTTTGCCGTTTGAACATGAAACTTTTGACGATTTTCAATCAGAAAATTGATAAAGTATCCACTCCAATCACCGAGTATGATAACAGAAGTAAGATCCCTGTCGTAACTTACATGGACGAAGAGTAATTAATAATATTAAAATCATATCATGAGTTGAAACTTTCTTATATATTTTCAGATACTTGCAGAGATTTTATACTTGATTTTTACTTTATCACGGCACATTTTATGCTCAATTTTCCCGTTGATTTAGGCAGCTTGATGAAAGACATTACACAGTTAAGTATTCAGTACTCAGTGGGCACTATAAAGATGAATCAGTAACTTACAACAAATAATAACAGTAAAATTTCTACTGCTTTCAGTATTTGCTCAAAAACACAAGCTAATGTAAATTTCAGTCCAAAAGAAGGTAAAGTAAGCGATGGGGCACACGTCCGCGGTTGGCTTCAGAGATCACTCTCTAATCAACGTTGAAGTCTCGTTAACGTGCGTCGCTGCTCAACACGACGGAGGGCCTTCCTTGAACGACACGCTGGGAAAATCATAAAAACTTTAGCATAGCGTTGTGTGTGAACATTATTTATTCTCTCATTATATTTGAGCTCAAAAACTTTGATAATCAGTTTGGTTTGCGTGGCTATGAGTAGATTTTAGCAGTGTATCACCTATGAGCAACTTTTGATGACATTCAATAAGAACGAAATTAATTTGTTGTGACTATTATCCTTCGTAAATTTAACAAAAAAACATACCCGTCCTAATTCTCCAGAAATATGTCTTTAAGCCGTATGTCTTTAAAGTTTGCTCCTTTAATTCAATGATAACTTTTTTGATGAACTACTGCAAAATCATTACTGCTTAATACCTACTAACTTTGATAGGGTCTACTGAATTAATTTTTCTTATAATTTTGGTCAGCAGTGAAAGAGTATTTTATTCAATTGAGCATGCAATAGAAATTGCTAAACAATAAAATGCTTGACACAGACTAGTAAATGTTCTGACATTCAATTCTCGGTGTTGATACCAAGCGTTGAATGTTATGTATCTTCATGTATTATTTATTTTTGTACATCTGATTCTAGCTTCTCCAAACATGACTTTAAACTTACGTTGAAATTTTAAGTGTCTTGAAATATTGTTTTAAAAATTCTACGGTTACTCAGTATCTATCATAATCATTCCTCGCAGTGAATGCGATAAACGTTCTGGCAAGGAACCTATTCAATTTCTCCCACTATCGCAAGACCGACAATTTTGCCCTATAACCAGCCGGGTAAGAAGCATCCAGCAAGAGCCTGGAGAAGCGTGTTCCCACCAGCCAGCTCGGAGGTGTTGGTAGCGCGGCGGACCAGTTACCACATTCCCCGTAAAAGCCACCGCAATATAATGCCAAGAATGCAAGCTTCAGATAGAGGAACCGCCTGTCTTTCGTGCTCATCAAACGTTGCTAATGTGGTGGCTGAGTTAATGCCACACTGATTATTTTAACGTGCCGCTGAGCCGTCGAGTTTTATCCGCAGAGACGCACGATGTTTCTTGATGTTTTAGTGATGTGTTTAGTTGGCCACTTATGACAAGGCAGGCAACAGGGCTGCGGCGTGTCTCTGCTTATCATCCATCTCGTTGATCTCTAACCCTAAAGGACTGACGTCAAGTTTGTACAAGTTGCCATAGTTAGCAGCCTTTCTTTATCGTCGTGCGGTGAAAAGCAAAAAAGGTGGCGGCTTTAATGAGTAGGAACGGTTTGGACCTGCCGCGACGGCGCTCCGCCACCCACCTCGCAAGCGTTCAGTGTCACATTGCAGCGTTCGGACGTACTTATTTTTCGAAATTTCTAGCATAATTTTTCGCTTCCAGAGAAGAACAAACCAAACCGTTACAAAATGTTTCCTTTTTTCAGTCTCTGTCTATATTATTAATCTGAAGAGGCCTGTAGTTTATAAGATAAATAGGGAAACATGTTTCCAGATAGACGTTGGGTTCGAAAGAGGAACGATAAGTTCCGAGAAATCCAGGCGTGAGGCAAGCTCGACCATGCCATTATCTGTGTGAGTACAACAACATGGACCTTCATAGATCTGCCCCATCACATCCCCTCCTCCCTCTCCCCATCCGCTGTCCCCCTCTTAGAGCTACGAGGCATCTCCGATTCTCTTTCTAGTTCCCTTTTTTCAATTTTTTCGAGGCCTGCCTCTCTTCTTTTCCATAAGCTTATTGGCTCCCATCTTGCATAAGAACCTGAGCCATAAATTTTACGCTTGTAACATGAAAGTGTGTCATAAGACTGATAGAATTTTCCGCACTAAACTCTCTGGCTTGCACGGCGTTGCTTCAACCTTCTTCCCCAGCTTTCTCAGACGCAAAGAAGCTCTCTTGACATATCCTCTTCCTCTCCTCACCTGTGCAACCTTCGCTCTTCCACCTGCCTACTGCCTCTTCTTTTTTGCTTACGTGTATTTCTGTGAGAAGGCACTTTTTTGTGTTATGCACTACCTGTAGGTATAAGAAAAAGGAGCCGTGAAATTTTAATGACTTTAAGAGGGGCTCGACGAGCGTCTTTCGTTTTAATTTTCAATGGGCAGGTGAGAAAATTGCCATACAATCACTGATGAAAAAAGGTGTAAATACATCATTGCATTTTCAGTGGCGAACTATTCAATAGATGGTGGAGAGATGACTTCCAGAAATTGACACCTGAATCACCCACGAGAAAAATGATTTTCTTGTACTTCAACAATTCTAGCACACTTAACATAGTCGTATTATTTGATGCTCTAGGGATGAAGTTGTAACCTTACAATTCAAATTTTAAGCTTAAATAATACAATTATTTAAGGTTTAGTGTCCATCTTTCTATTCTTATATTTCTGCAGATGATGAACATGCACTAAGAGCATCTAAACTTGACTGACGTAAACATAAGCAAGTTACTTCTACCCAACTTGCGGTGGATCAATATGGTCAACCGTCCAGTTTGAACATCCACATGTTTCTTATGTTCAGTAGATTATTTTTTATAACGATAGTTTTTGCTTCTATATCGAGCAAGCTTTATTTTCATCGATAAAGAGGATCGGATTACTCGGCCGAGATTCTCGTAGGAAGATATTTTCTAGTTTTCAATACTGTCCTCAAAGTAGCGCACTCCAGCCCCGCCTGGTGGTGCGTACTGCAGCAAATGTGCTGGACCATGCCTTACCATTGTGCATTGTTGCATGCCTGTCCATTATGCATTGTTGTATGCATGCCCATTGTGCTGCACATTTGTCTCCAGGAAGGCAACACAACTTTTTGATCGATTTACGCATTCTAACGAGTTGAATGCGAGACTTTTATGTCCATTTATGGTACAATATTTAAATATTAGGGAAAACATTTTCTATTTTTGTAACATATTTGAAAGCGATTACTGATTCCACGAAACCATGAAAAGTTAGTTGTTTCAGAACGCGAGAACGTTTCTATTTTTTTCGATGAATTTCATACCCCTAACCCTACACGTCTCTTTACCATGCAGGTCACAGCGGTTAAATTCTGTTCAACTCCTCTTAAATAAATCCTTTTGAATCCAGAAGGCTTAACATCATATCTGCTGAGTACTCCAACAGCGCAAAGTTGGCATTCACTGGCAGGGTTTTGAAGGGATAAACTGCGTTAAGCCTTCCTAGTTCTTTGTCTCGAAGTCATGTTTAAAAAACGTTGGACTCACTCGAAGCCTTTTGTCTCGTCTCGCAAAAGCCGGACAGGCGCGCGTGCTCTCGCTACTGCAGTTTCATGGCGCTCGCTTCAGGATCTACAAAAAATATATATTTTTCTTCATTCACTGGCCGTCTTTTGTAGGACACTAAAAATGTCATCACGCTGGTTCATTCTCACCCAGGTTTAATGTTTAGAGGCGCTGAACGTGCGCTCTGTGAAGCTTTTTATTATTTAGTTTTTCAGAAACTGGCCCTCTTAGAGTACTTTCCTGGGAGAGTAAAATTAAACTTCAATTCTGCTCATTATAGTTTGAGCCACCGCGTCCAGCTTTTACAGTTACTCATATATATGAGAGCCCCTAACGGAATTGTAGTTCACTGCATTAACTTCATATTTTTTATGCCATTATTTATGCATTATTCATTCAGCAATCACAGTGAAATATTATTTCATCTATTGAAACGTGTATTTGTGGCTCTATTGTGTGGCTGTATAGGAACAAAAACACAACAATATATAGGTTTTGCTTATTTTGAGTTTGGCTGCTACTGGGGCGGTAAGCTTACACAAGATTTTATCCAAAAATATAAAATATCCACAGACTAAACAGGAGAAAGGGCGGGGAGCTTCAGTATTCTCTTGATTTCTCAGCTTGATTTTTGCCAGGTCAGACTTAGTCATCGTAGTGTCGTTATCGATTCTGAAAGGATTTTTCTAATGTCAGTTAACCAGAGTTATAACAGTATCATATTATAAGAATGAGAACAATAACAGACCTTTGTTGCTGCTCTACATACCGAGCCGGCATAACAACATGAAAAGAGAGGAGAATAATAATATTATCATTTCGTCAAAATGCATTGTGGTGTGAACAAAGTTTTATAAATAGTTGAGCTTAAATTTTCAATCATCTATGTATATGTTAGATATCTTACGGTACATATATTAGAACATATATTAAAATAAATCTATAAATCAGCAGATCGAGAATAAAGTCAACAAATTTTTTTGTAAATTCAGTAAATACTGGACACTAAATATATTAAAGAAGCCCATGATAGAACATTTTCTTATGCCCTATTGCTTATGCATAGTTCTCTTTGTGATCGGACTTCTAAAAATGAATATTCGATATTTTGGCCTTAAAATCTCACATTATCTCCTTAATTGAGAATACACGGTGTACTTAGATGGATACTAAGATATTTCCTTGGAATATTTGAACTTGTATTGCATTACTGACAAAATACGTTTTACGGACGCCAGGTATGATAGATCTCATTAATGTATTCAGCCCATGGTAATATTCCCTGTGAATAAATTATAATAAATCTTTAAGTCTCTTAATTAACTACAGTGATTTCAAGGACAAACTCAGCAATTGTTTCAGTAATGTAACGAATTCTACTACTTTAAACTTAATTCTCCGAGGTCTTTGGGTGTTGTGTTGAATGATTGAAATCACTGAAAATTATGGAACTTGATGGAAGCTTTTTAGCTCAAAATTTAGCGTAATTCTCCTTGTTAGCTTTGGTGTGTCATAGTTAGCATAAAACTCTGCCCGAATATTGCAGGTAGTACATGTTGCGTGAAGTACATGCTGTAGGCAGACCACATTTTGCAGGGCCACAAATGTTGCAGGAGGCACATGTTGCAGACAGGACATGTTGTGACAACACTTGTAACATGAGAGTCAGATATGCATATCGCTTCCTGGTAAAGTAGACCTTCTTTTTCTATTTTTTCTGCAGTTAATGTGTTGCAATCATTGAGATAGTGAGAGGTGTTTTCTGTACAAACAAGTCACTATAAAAAAGTCTTTATAACGTATGGCTTTTTCCAACTAGAAGAATAAAACACAATGTTGGACTGTGGTGATGCAAACAAAGAAAAACATTCGCAGTAAATTTCGCAGATATGTACCACACTAGAATACCAAATATCGACCTGGATTTAGCAGGTACTCTCATAGCTAGGCTATGCAACGTAATTTGAAAAATGGTCACATTCAAACTTCGTTCTTTGTTCAATTTTCACTCATTAAAAGGTAAAAATTGATGTCTATCAGAGTTACTGAAACTCGCAAGATAAAATAACTGAATAATTTCCAAAAAATAATGTGTGCACAGTTCATTCTTTCGTTTTTGATATTTACCAAAGCCGAACTCGTGAGGCTCTAGTAGACGGTAAGACTTTTTAGACAAGGGAACTGACACATGACTCCACGACCATGATGACTGGCTGAAGAAGAGCCAACATTGACTAGCCCAACTCAGGTATATTGGGTCAAACTTTGCTGTGGCTTCATAATTTGAACGAACGCCGCAAACAATCGCGAGGAACTTGATATTGTAAACAGGAGTAAAGCAAACAACCTGAGTGACAGTGTGTTAAACAGTGGTTCACTCGAGGGCCACTCGAGATGGCCGAGCACTGAAACATTAGCTGAAGGGGAGCCTTCTAGGGGCTCTCGGAGCTGGTGCGTGCAGTTCTTTCACCGTCGCACAACTTAGCATCAAGCCTTACTTGGACCAGGGCTTTTAAGCCTCGAATGTGACACAGGTCTTAAGGGGAGTGGTGAAACACGGGTCTCATTGCTTCTACCAACAAAGGCAGAGTGTGTTTGCAATAAAAAGGTTTTTAATCAGGATTTGACACTGACACACGAGCAGTTCATCACCATCAGGGGTCTGTTAGCTCATGAAACTTATTGTTTCCCTAAAACCCGTGTAAAAAGTATGGATTTTAGCCTGATAATTTTTTTTTCAGTCATAGAAATAGTATCATAAAATATTCAAAATTTTCATTCACCTCTGACACAACATGATGCAAAAGCTACAATAGGGAATTAAAGTATGTAGCATGTTTACTTGTAAAAGTTTCAGAAGGCTTCAAAGTTTTTACACAGTTCGTGGTACTTATGTTGGACTTGTTAACATGTAATGCAATTCTGGAAAGATCTTTACAAATAGATGTTTGTAATGTTCAGCCTGGCCTCAACAATAATTTAAATTTTAAATTAGCATAAATACCCTTCTGGAATTACATATGTGGAACATTTTAGATGTTTTGACATGTGTATTTTTATTAAGAGCCCTCGCCTAATTGATGGCGAAGAATGTGTAAAAACGAAAACTTGAAATTATGAGTAGCAAGAAAATAATGACCTTACAACTCCCCTCACAACTTCGATTGAAAAAGATGAACTCTTTAAAATAGAAAATATGTAAATTTTTGGACCTTGCGAGTAGGTTTCGAAATTTTTGTTTCAAAAATTAACAAAGACATTGTACCACTGTTGTAGCATCATTTATTAAATTGGTATTGTAAATTAGTTCAAATGGAGCAAGAATTAAAAGTGGAATTGTTAAAAAGCATAAAATTTCAAAATCAGTTGCACATTATTTTTTATTACAAGTATCTCCTCGAAAAAATTACGCTCTTAACCCGAGTTAGTTTAGAGCTTCTACCATTACAGCAGTATTTAGTTCACACGAGCACAATCTTCAAGACCACTCCGTACGAATGCTCACTTTGATTCAGAATGAACTATTGTAATTACAGCTCATATTTTTTTGCATCTTGAAAAATCACCCTTGAGATGATTTATTATATTGTATTTAAAACTTTTAATTGTGCAGTCAGGTCGTGTGGGGCTCATTGTTTTAACGATAAATGTAGGTTTCTGAAAGAGCACGCCTTATGCACAGGAAGAACATGAAATTCTCTTGTCTCTATAGCCATCCATTCCATAAATTTTCGACCAACAAGGCGGAGCAGTTTGCTAAAACGCCTTTCCTATTAAGATTCATTAAACGCCTATTAGCATTCACGGACAAGCAAGGCTCAGAAAAAAGTACCATTGTTGAAAGTCGACCTCATGGTGTTCGGACTAGACCTTTTGCCAGCCTAAAGCTGCGAGATCTGCCTGGACTTCAAGCAGACAAATGCCTCGCCGACCCATCAATAGATGTAATGATACGTGCTGTCCAGACGACACCCATCCAAGTGGTTGATTGGAAAATGACACTGGGCAGCTAAACGGCCTCAAAATCCTCAGCTGTTTGTACAAGACAAGCCTCAAAAGAAGGAAAATCAATTACCAAGAACAATGGTGATTTGAAGGTAACCGCAAGGGTCCATTGTCACGGAGCACCTCGTGGGTTCGGTGTCATAATGGCCAGCAAAGTGTTCTTGTGGTTCACAACTGTGCTGGCGCGCATACTTGTGGTGTATCCCTGAGAACACTCTCGATGCTGTGCTCGTGGCTGCTCTGAGGGTTCTCTCCATGCCTGTAGCACAACATGTGTTGAAAATTATTGATCAATAATTCACTCTACTTTTTATCAATTTATATCCGCTCACACATGTCGTTTCCCATGAATGACTCATATTGAAGTTCATCAGACACAAAACTAGTCACAAAAAGCATTATGCAAATTCAGAGAATTCACTTAGGTCTAAAACCTTAACGATATTTACAAAAGGTACGAAGTGTAACCAAACTGTTAATTTTTCAAGGGGAACTAGAATAGGCTTATAAATGTATTTCAACGGAAATGAAAGAATGAATGTAATCCTTACTGTAAGTCCGACCAGTTTGGTGGAAAAATTTAATGATTTTCTGCTCTCAAAAGCAGCATCATTGCCTGATTGCACGGTTTCTGTGTTTATAACCCGTTGCTTGTATGTGGCTGTTTTTACTGCTCCATACGTAGCCTAAAGCTCGTACAAACAATGGTGTTTGTGAAACGGTCGTATAACCTCTTGTATTTAACCTACTCGTATCTTTTAGTCAAGCTGCAACGGTGAGCTCTGTTTGTGCCAGTGAGAATATTTAAAAGTATTGTACTTTGTACTACAAAATATGCACAAAATACGCAGTCTTGTTTATCTAAAAAATCAGGCACGTGCGCTTGCAGTACAAAGACGCTCACATACATTCATTGGTATGCATTCGCTGGCCATTCACTTTCATCCGATCAGTTACTAAACAATCTTTTCATAGAGCGATTTCAATTTTTCAGTTCTGCTCCTCCACTAAAATTATTTGAGATTTTATTATATACTGTGTCCTCACTTTTCTACGGTCGTTTCATTGTACTCGTACAATTATATTCAAGAAAAAACTGCACCTTTTCAACTGAAAACGTAAATAATCATAACTCAGGACCTAGATTTACGCTCAGCGTAATCCGTTTTGTTTCCACATCGATGCCTGCGGTGAAACTCAAAGTTTTTTTCGCCTAACGTAAAAGCTGGAAGGTAAAAAGCTGCTGTCATAAAATACAGAAAATTGTCTCTTTGAACTCAAACATTTGAGGACTTCAAGTCCTCGGAGCCAGCGCTTCGTCGCTTGATTATGGGTAATTGTGGAACTTATTGGAAAAAGAGTCCTGCTCGGCGCTTGCTTCAAATCGCTATCTTCAAGGCTGGAGAAACCTAATGGAAAAACTAGCCACTTCACAGAAACATAAGAAAATAAACATCAGCAGTAGTTTTGCCCCTGGGAAAATCCGAAAAGAATCATTAATGACAACCATTTATGCGTTAAAAAATCTGTTATAAAGATAATCCATTCATATAAGAACTGAGCATGAAAGAATGCGTTTCCTGAATAAATAACAATACATAAAATTCTTATCTTCCTATTACTCTATGCGGATAAAACTTCATTTTACGTTTTTTTGGAAGAAGGCATATCTATGTGGACAGTTGGGGAAATTTATGAAGATCCCTCTCGAAGGCAGGGGGAAATTCACTATGAAATGAAGACGTGTCGCGGAGACACACGGTCTTCCTTGCAAGACCTGCGTTTACGGGCCGTTAGAGATAACAAGTGAGTGGTACCAGCATCCAGCGATAACACACACTAATGGCTCATAATTAACATACCTCTCACCAGCGTGCATAAAATTTCTTGCAAAGCTCTATGGCTGCTCCGAGAGAACTTCAGCTAGACCATGTCAGCGTGTGCGTGACGTGGGAACGATAGCAGCGAACTGTTGAGGCCGTCCTTTGAAAACAAGGAGAACCTTGCTTGAAAACGGCATAAAACGTATTATGAAATACTTGAACGAATCTTGTACATCCTGTATATAATAATTGTGCTTGGTATTGTACTTCAAGGAACTTACTTATTATAGTTACCTGGATACGGGAAAGCAGAGTCGTCTTTGGCATTTTACTAATTACTAGTTAATGTATTTAATACCTGCCATATTCTGATGCGAGTATCGTCACTTCCTTCACTGTGTACTTTAGCTATTTCTATTTTTTGATGTACAACTACATGCATTTATTTCTAGACCTTCTGACCACCAGTATATTTTCCCAACGCTGTTCCCCCAGCCTCTCCCTCCCTCTGTGGCGCGTTCCATTCAAATGTAACGCGTAGGATCCAATTAGCTGTCCATTTATTGGACGCTGTTGGCTCGATGGCTCTTTAATTATCTTGAGGCATTTCACGGGCGGTTTGCGGCTGTAAGACGAGGATAGAAATGTGGTTCTCAAGGCCAGAAGGTTGGTTACACGTATCAGAACCTCGTTGCTTCCCTAAAAGGTTATGAAACTGAATAAGGAACGAATTGAATTCGTGTAATTAAACTTTAGACGAATGTACGAACGTCTTTTCAATTAAAAGATGTGTATTATACAAAGCTTTAATGATATTTTGTGGCACTTTAATTCGTATGATGTAGGCCCGGTGCGTTGCAAAATAATAAGAATGTTATAATATAATGCTTTAATGATATTTTGCGGCACTTTAATTCGTATGATGTAGGCCCGGTGCGTTACAAAATAATAAGAATGTTATAATATAATGATTCACAATAAACGAGAGTAACTTTGAATGTTTCAACTTCGAATAAATTAAGCGCTACATAGACTTGCAAGCCACGCATTCTTTACTGAGCAGAAAAGAGACTTGCTGATCTTAGTTGAATGTTGCGAAGTCTTAAATTTGTAGTGTTGAGTCATATGGTTGTAGCTAAGCAGTTTTTTATGCACTCATGTTAAACAGCATATTTTTTTAAACGTTGTACTTGATAACATATTGCAACTGAAATCTTATTTCGATATGCATTCAAATTTTCTAGCACAGCAGCAGAGTTTGGAAGCAGCTCAGTGAAGGGTCTAATTTCCCTCACGGCAGCCGGAACTTGGTAAACAAGCTAAGCACTTCCGTTGCCAGTCTCCTCGCCGAGTTCTGCGTACGTGCGTTGTTTAGGAGACTGAGCCAGTGCGGCTATTACCTCAAACCCTTGACTTTCTGTGGGGTACTTGACGAGCGCAAATATTCTTGAGAGCCTAAACTCATAAGTGCACCAAACGCTGAGACTATTTTAACGTAAAATCCTAGGTAATTTTTTCTTTGAACACAGGCTAAAGAATTGGTGGTCAACCAAAAATAAGAGTTAAAATGTTTACTAAAGTAATAGTACATAAGGAACAGTACAATTGAAAATATTTACCACGGAGAAAATGAAACAGAATAATTTGATAAGAATAACATATAGAATATTTCAAAGCTCCAAACCCAGAATACCGTGAGACGAAATATTTTACAAAATAATTAGACTAATATGGACTATATTTTCACATATTTTTCTATCTGAAGTTAACTTGTAGGTTTCTATTTTAAATGAAAATGAATTATGTATTCTTCGGGATTCATGAACAATGGCTTCACAATTCATAAACAATACAATATACAATGTGCACAGGACAGAATTCATTGAAGTCCTGTGCAAAGTGGAAGATATTTTGACTTTTTTGTGAACAGAATTTTTTTCAAATGATAAATTCCTATGCATTAATTAGAGAGGAGTAAAATATCCATCGTTCGATCACTCATTAAAAGATGCTGTCGCAAGTGCCTGGTACATAGATTCCTCTCTTTGGGCCATCACTGCATATTTTTGTACATAACCTTTGCACTTATGACATAGCATTGCCTTTCATTGGGTATAGGACACAAAGTTGAATATGAAGTTATATTTCGATTAGATTTGACACTGCAAAAGAGTTTTAGCAACAGTGTCTTGAGTACCAGCTTGCAGACCTAACTTAGATCTCCCTCAAAGTTTGAATAAATGATATTCCTACCAACCGACTAAACTTGTGTTCATTACTACACAATAACAGAAGAGTTCAAATGAAGCAAAAGTGCGTTACATTTAGCACTGATGCGATTATTTGCAATGGTAACTGCTACTCAGAGCTGCTGTGACATCTCTGCAAGTCTTAAGAATAGACACGAGCAATATTTCTTTTTTAGGCCTCCACCCTGAGCAGTCCAGCATCAAACAAACAAGCATTCATCGACCGACGAAAAGTTCGAGCATGAGTCCGAGATGTTTGCATGCCTGGGTCTTCTAGCCTGTGTCGGCTGCTAAAGGCTATCAGTGTAATTTGGCTATCGGAAGGCCTCGTGGTCATTTGATGGCCGCTAAGGAGAGTCTAGACGATGTTGTATGTATGTCAGAGTACGGCAGGCATTTAGAGATACCTACCGAGGTGTCCTTACCTCCTACCGATCCTCGGTCTCGCATCCTGCACAGGCTCGCGAGTCGTTCACCCTCACACCAACATTCTCAGCGTCGAGCTCCAACAATGCGAACAAGCAGGCTTTTATGAGATTTAGTCGCCTTACAACGGAAGCTGGCAAGTTTACATTTGCTCCAACAAAGGCAAGTTTGGGGATCGCACTGTGTTGTGGTGACGAGAATTCAATGAGTTTAGACGGTGCAAAGTTAGCTCAGGATCAGCCTTTCTGTCTGGCCGAGACACTAAGGCGGGTGGTCGCTTCTAACCTAAGCCCATCAATCTAGATTTCGCGCCAGATATCTTCTCGCCAGGACTTTTATTCTCCAGCGACCAGACGTTCCAAAGACTATCAACAAATTACCATTAAGCAGGGGCTGCGATACGGCGAGAATCGAATTGATTGTTGCGATTGAGGTTGGTTTCGAACTCTGAAACTTTACTTACGAGGCCAAAAAATATTGTCGATAAACAGAAAATTTGTCGGTGACCATCCTAGTTATTAGGGTAGCAAAAACTTGCTCAAAGCTTAATGCTTTATTCAGAAATCTTACAAAAGTTGAATCCTCCATCATGCGCACGTAGGCGTGGACAGCGGCAGGTTTAGAGAAGCTTTCAGCGATGTTTGCAAAATTTCTGTTATTTTTTTACGCTGTTATGAACACTGCTTTCACAGATAACACAAATATTTTTGATTCACCGGTATTAAAAAATATTTTACTGTGCTAAGAATGGAGATACTTCAATTAAAACGGTACAAATAAAGTTGATACAAATATTTTTTTTCAATATTAGAGTTTATTTTATACCTAGAAGTAGATATCTTTCACTTTTATTGGGCGAAGTAAACCTCATTGCTAAGCTTTGATTTTCATACATTACACTAACATTGTGATCTGCAATTGCTAGAAAATCTTTTCTCTAAAGCGTGCAATCAAATTTTAATCCCTTCCGGCTTACGTAACATTTGAACTCATACTTGGCACAGCGTTCGGTAGCGCCTCTATGTCTCGAAAATTAATACTTCAAGGCTGGGCGGGAAGGAGTTTTCCCCCTTATGCGCTGTCAATGTTGGGCTAAACTGTTGCTAGAAGATGTACAAAGTACGAATCATGTCCGAAACTTCTCTTTTGGTTTCCATAGCCATCATTCTCTCAAGGAAGATAACGCGCTCACACATACGTGTGTGTATACAATACGTTAGGAATGAATAATTTTTGCTCAAGCGAAAATCCCGGAAGAGCTCACGATGTGTTTTACGTTACAACTTGGCGTTACTTGCTGCGGGACGGACGTTCTGCAGTCGTGGTGGACTGAACGAAACTTGATCCTAGACACCCGACCGAACCTGCGCGCATGCGCGAGATGATGCTTCTGTAGATCAGCTAAGCCCAGTTTTTTAACTTCGGTATTTGACGTCTCTGAACACCGTTCGTTGCTGACTGTTATTACGGAGCTCTATTGTCTGTCGGCAGCGCTTGTATTTTCCTCTACCACACTAGAATGTAAAACTTTTTCTTGATGCTCACAAGCATGCGACCTGTGGCCTCTACGAACTAAAAACTCAGTCCTGCTGTGAAAGAATTGTTCACCTCTATGAGGAACGGCAGTAGACAAAAACAAGTTCTTCGTTGCTTCAGAAAATTGACCTGCTGTCGAACACAGAAAATTTAATAATTTGACCCCACTTTCTTGCCCGCGTAGAGCTCAAAGTCTTGCTTGTACTAGACTTGTTCCAGCGGTGCAATTATAAAAAATACGTTTTTTACGGAATTGTATTCTACTCTTAAAGGTTCGTAGGGGAAAGCAAGCTGAAGCGATTTAAACTTGGAAATGATGGTGTGATAAATTAAGGAATGCATTGGAGTAAATGATAGGGAGTTCGGATTTACCTCCCCATTTCCTACCAGTGACCTTTCGTCGGAGACGCGTCCGTGGGCGCATTTCTCGGCACCCCAAGGAAATGTAAATTACATAAATCCAGTACTAATTTCCTGATCCTTTGGATTAGTGACAGGGAAATAGAGGGGGAGCTGCCCGCCATGGAAGATTGAAAATGGCCGATAGAAGACAAAGCAAGGATAATTCGTCCGACACAACCTAGGCAGAGCTCGGCTGCACCGTCCGCCCTTCACGAGCCTTACGCTGGGCTGGGAACTGTAGGAGTGCTCTTGCTCCAGTCAGAGATCAAGCAACAATCACTATTAGAAAATCTTTATGCTCTCTCCTGTGTTTTCAAAGAACCCTAATTTTTTTGTTAAATTTATGTTGGTACAGTGAATTTTGAACATCTGTATACTTTTGCTTTGGAGCTCCGGTTTCCTATATTGTGAGTATTTTTGTATGTGGAATAATTTTAGGAGTTGAGTTCTTAAAAATTTTTGAATGATAGCACCCCTCTTAAAGACGAAAACATTTTTCCATATATGCGTGAGTTTCATATTATTGAATTAGGAATTATTTCTGAAAATATGCCAGTTATACATTCATCGTGTCTGCAACGAATTAATTGTGTGAACAGTTTAAAACGAGTTTTTTGAGCATATATCATAACTTTGAAACATAGAATTCTCATCTTCCTGAAGTTCACTAATCACTGACTAATAATTGCTGAAGAGAAATATCAAACAGTTTATTTTGTGGATTTTTTGTACGAAGAAAAGAAGTATAAATATTCATGGAATTACACTTTCCACATACAAAATGATGTGTGACTTAATTCAATTAGGAGTTTGCTTACCTTCAACGTCAAGTAATGCAAAGCTAGAGGCTGATTCAAAGCAAGTACAGGGAATGCTACTCTATAATACAGGATTTCATGCTTCCGCCTGAGAGAGACTCCTTCATGACGTGTACAAAATGACTCATGAGACTCTTGTCGCGTAATTATGAATGATTCATGCTCCCAGCTAGCCGTCTATCCTCCTTTTCGTATTTTCATTAGTTCTTCAGATCATGACTCGAGAGAACTAGTCTACTTGTACAGCGTCACAGCTAACTACGTTCAGTATATATTTCTTCTTCTGTCGAGTTGCATGTCCCCATGACAAAAGTTGCAAATTGCGTGGGGATAAATGTATTTGCGATGCGTTTATACAGTCAAGCTAACGTTACTTATATTGTATGAAGTGCCATAAATTAATTTCTGTACTTCAGTATTTCCAAGAGAACATATCTAGGGCAAGTATGCCCAGTTACATCTAAACGATATATTCTTGGAACTCACTGATGAACTCATTAATGAATGTTGCGAATGCATTTGTTGCTCGGGGTTATCGATGGAGTAATATCAAAAATGTTTAAAAGAAATATCAATTGAAAAGAATTTGGTAAACTTAACTGCCTTTTTATTACAAGTTGGATCAACATCTCTCTCATTTAACAGTCTAATAAATAGCATAAGAAAGTAAAATTTAAACCAACTCTCTAAGTCTCATGATCATAAGACGGCATCATAGAGCAAAGACGTTTTGTTTGCCTCATGGCGACGAGCTAGATACGAAAAGGGAAGGTTTGAAACTTAGTCTACGGGCTTTGCTCTTCTACGTTCACTTACAAATGTACAGACTTGGGCTAGTTATGCCTTCATTGTGGTGCGTCTCTCGAGTGAGAACTGCAATCCAACTACCACAGCGTGCAGCGACATGTATTTCTAATATCGATATTTTCATATAGTCTACTTAAGAACGCTTTAATTATGTACAGAAAATTTTACCCGCTAAAAGCATAACCCACTGAGCATTTCCGACTTGCTTCTTACTGTGCGAATTAAATGAAATCATACCAATTATTATTATTATTATTATTATTATTATTATTATTATATTCTTAGCTTAACCACTCCAGCAACAATAATATAATACTAAATAAATACTAGATATAGTCATGAAACTTGCTAGTACCTCCAGCCGCCAAAATACGGCATGGGACTTGGGTATCAACCGAAGAATGGGCCAAACGGCTCGTTTCTACTGCCATATTCTATTATACCTTGAAATATGGGAAGTACTATTTATGAACTACTTATAAAGTGACACCACTAATCTGTATTTCTTCTGCCTATACCCAAAAGTGGTCTTCTCGAGCCCACAGTGTGGACCCCCAATCCACAAGCTTATTCTTACAAATTATTCAAATTAATATAGTTATGAATTCATAGACAAACCATTAAACTATCATTTTAAACATATCCTTGAAACCTGCGTGTATCAACTGTAAAAAAAACCTGTGAAAACTTATCGATAGAGTGGCTCACAACTCTTCTAGTCATTTGCAAAATTATTGTTCAAAGAAATCAGGTTTACATGTTTCCATAATTTTTCAAAGTTCTCTGTTTTGGATACACTTTTGACCTATTTCCAGCCGCCAGTACGCTTTTTCCCTCTTATGTTTACGTAACATGTAAAATTTAAGAGAAATTTGACAGCAAGTGACTGCCTTTGAATAAAAAGTTGATGGTACATACCCTAATGGTTCTTTTCATTAGTTGACTTTGAAATATCGAAGTTTTGAATACAGGAATTACTGGTGTAATATATTTATATAGTTCTATACATACGTATTTCTATTTATATATGTATGTATGAAGTTATAGCTAAAGTTTAAGCTATACTTTCGAATTATGTTTAATAATAATGACATAATTTAAAACCTAAATAATTGTAATTATATAAAACTATGTGTAGCACAAAATTAGTTGAGTAAAATATCATTATCGTTAGGTAGTTAGAACACTTTAGATTCACACGAGTCATCAGCTAGTAATTGAATCTAAAATGAGATAATGATACGTTATCGAAGGTATTCAAGCTGTGCATGCTGCTGAATTTCGGTGAAATTCTTACTTCATTCATTTAACGTCTTTGCTAACGCATTAAATTTGTATCTCAACGCAAACCTGAATCATTAAAGTGGATGAAACTGTGCAAGGTATTAAAATATGTGTGTCTACTTGGACATTATTTCTTATATAATGAATGGGCCAAACGGATATATATATATACATATATATATATATATATATATATATATATATATATATATATATATATATATATATATATAGAGAGAGAGAGAGAGAGAGAGAGATATGTATATATCTATATAGATATACATACATATACAGTATATAGATATGTATATATCTGTTCTATACTGGATTTTGGCGGAGACTGTTTTGGGTCCAGGGTTTATTATGAATTATTTGGCTCTCTAAGCATAACTGGACTGATTCTTTGTACCTCTGCGAGCTTTATTGTGTGCAGAGTTTAAAATCGCACGAGTAGACATGAAATTATGTTTGATGGTTCGCTGCTTCACGTTCCATACTTTGTTCTCCCACTCATACAAAGCTCAAACGTAATTTAATGATTAAAGAAAAAAGGAAGCTTGGGTCACACATTTATGGTTGTAGGGCTGTAGTAGGTTACGTATCCATAGTATACACATATACTCGCACATATTACTCATACATACGAAATCTCCATTTTTTGTTTACTTCATGGATGTGGGGCTGGCCTAGTTTTCTGATCTCGTATATTTTTCAGATTTGATCCCAAGTACAGGAGAAAATACTGTGTTGACTAAGGTTAACAAGTTATGTCTGCTATATGTTATGATATTAAAAACTTGTTCACGTTTCTAAAATGAGTTGGCTCCCATTGGAAACCTATGCAAAGAAATATATGAGTAGATTACTATTATGAGAAAAACATAAATTGTATGCACTTAGATTCATTTTTAAGATCCTCGGAGCCATAGTGGGTGTAGGGGTTATTTGTGTGTTGTGTTTTTGTGTGATTAGAGATTCTTGCCTTTTGTAGTTTGAAATAGATGTATTTTTGAAAGTATTGAAAATTATTAACGGTTAAACTTTGAATATGCTTATTGTAGTTACATGAAACTATGAAATACACTACGGTTCTATAACTTGTCATCGTTACAAGGAACTTCAGATTACTACGGGACGGCGAACTACAAATTTTAAGTTTGCTTATTCTACAAGAGAGCTACACTAGTACAAAATGTGCAAGGTATTGAAATAAGTGTAAAGTATAATAAGTATAAATATGTATATATATATATATATATTGTATATGTATATGTCTCGTTCGATACTGGGTGAATAGAATAGAATAGAATAGAATGTGGCTATAGGAACGAACCTTCTGGCCCATTCTTGGGTCGGATAATTACTTCGATAATTATTCGGTTGTTTTACCCAAGTCCCAACTTGGTTTGAGAAATATATGGTCGTTTATATATATGTTTTTTGTACGAAAAATATATGGTCGTTTCAGAGGTGCAAGGAGCGGCTGGACTCTCTGGCAATCAGCGTGATGAACCAATGGCCTGGAGTACGCCTGCGTGTCAAGGAAGGCTGGGAGGATGACGTTACGCGCCATAATCCTGACTCCCTGCACTTTGAGGGCAGGGCCGTCGACATCGCCACGTCTGACAGCGTCAGTATTCTTGTGTAAAATAGTCGGCATTTCTAATACAAAAATTAAGGACTTGGTACAACCTATAAGCATATACGTATAGGCTTTTGCCATATTTGAGAGGATCTGTACAGCCAAATGAAATAAGTTATAAGTTTATGTTGTTGTGTGTTGTGGAGATGGGTGTGATTAATATAAATAATTTTGACACCAGGGCTCCTGAGATACGAGCTCCGCAGTTGTGAGCAAAAAAATCAATTGCCACAAAAATGAGGGGTTATTGAAAAATGCTGATGTCTACGCAATTGTTGTTCATGTGCTGTGGCATGAGATGTGAACTTGGCCGAGATGGAGAAGCTGGAAGTTCCTCCCTATAAACGAATATTTTTACAAGGGGATACAAATAATCGAGAAAAAATGCTATAGTGGGCAATTCTAATGGATTAAGGATAAACGAACATTTCGATTTTCTTCTAAGCTCCATGGGTAACGCTACACAATACAACATTAGTTCTAGCAATCATACTTATTCCCAAAAAATGCTTAACAGAAATGACTTTAAAGTTCTAACCAAGAATACTTTGGTGATTTTCTCAAGATCTACCTCTGTTTCCCCGGCTTAGACTATCAAGACGAGTACGGCATCATCTTCTAAAACTGTAGACCAGTTTGTTTTTTCACGTGCAAATCTGAAACTCGTAATGACAGATGCCGACCTCGACAATCCACTCTTTCTGTGAATTCTGATGTTTACTGGAGCCCGTCTTCAATTTTGGTGGAAATACCCATCCGCGCATGCATAAAAACTGATATTGAGTTGGGATTTTAAAAATATCTCATTTAATCTAACTTATTTATGATATTTTTAATATTTGATATTTTCAATTTCAGGTGAAATTACTGAAAGTAATTTTACAGGAACTGATTACTGAAATGCATTGCTATGTTCCGCTCAAATTTAGAGTACAATCTCAAGATAGAGTTGACGTATGACTATGGTTACTGTTAAGAATATTGTTTGATTTCAAAGCTTGAGCAGTATCCTCGTTGAAAGGTAATTTACTCATACACACAACAACTTATAGATGGCAACTTGTACTAGTAGATAGTAACTTGTAAACGGCAACTTGAAGATAGCAACTTGAAGGGGGATATAATATGGGTATTTGATGAACATAACTTCAATTTCAGCGGAGAGATTCAAACACCGAGGTCTTTCTGATGAATAAAACAATTCCTGTATGATAAAACCAGATAATTCGAAGGCTTTTAGGGAGGAGGTCCAAAGAAGTGATTAATAATACGAAGGGTTGCATCAACTCAGAAGAAATAAGTATCCCGATTGTAGTTATTCATTACATGAAAAGTAAATGATATTTGAGTTGAAATCTTCTGAATGCTGGGATATCTGAACTTGGTGAAATATTGCGGTGAAACCATGCTCAATTGAATGTAAGAAAAACAACTTGATACAATATATACAATGATATAATATTAGACGTACCGCCAAAGAAAAAATAACATTTAGGTAGTGGGAGAAATTATTTATGAGGAACGAATTGTTTTTGGAAACATACTTTAAGCTTTTTAATCTACGCGCTGCGTCTAGATTTTGCATTGCTATGGCTCATCGAAACCGGGAGGAATGAAATTATCAATTTTTTTATATTTAAAATTCATATTGCTAAGACGTCCACTAGAGTAAAGATCTACTATAATATTATTTCCTTTACTTTAAGCATTTACGTTGCAATAACATTTACAAAACTCTCAGGACAGCCATTTTCGTTGCTTCCAGCGTTTGCCAGGCAATGACACTCGCCAACTCAGCCATTCAGAGCCCTGGGCTATGTTCGACACCAGTGTTGTTACCCTGCCTTCGAGGGGTCCAAATGAACAATGATAAGGTCGAAATAAAACTGGACGAAAATTGGAAATTGCTTTGCAACAATGCCGGTTCAGTTCATGTTGTGGTTAAAAATTATTACGCATGAACTGAACGTCAGATTTCATGAGTCAATTCTTGATCGTAGCTGGAAGAAATAATAGGGGAGATTCTTCCCCATCCGCCTCTTCAACACCCAACTCATTCGTGTTCGGTCACCTCCGCCGGGTCACGAAACATTGGCCCCTCGACTTCGTTGTCTCGTAAAGCGCACAAAAATCGTGACTAAAGCCCGCAATAGCATGAACGTCTGGAATTAAAGCTAATATCTTGCGTTCGAATTCGAGTTCAGATGACGTTTGTTTGTCGTAAGTCTCGTTTTATGATGGCTGCGAGGATCTGCCCATTTGTGAGCAGCAAAGAGAATTTTTGCGCGCGTGGGAAGGCAGCGCTTCAGAAACCATGCATAGGCGACCAGAGCTTATGTGAAGTTGTCTTATAAGGGCTGCCTCACCGTTTCTTAATCTTTTAATTATTACTGAAGAACGTTTCAAGTCATGATAGTTTTCCGAGAGACAAGCTCAATATTCAAATATCCATATCTGATCGTTTTCACTTGACGCTGACTATAAAATAGAGATGGTCGGTCATACATAAATGAACACTGCCCAAAATAAAATGCATTCTCTGAACTTATGCATTTTCAAAATTTGTATTTTACTTAAGCTCCGCTAAGTTTGAATGAATAAGATAAATGTAACGCAAACTAAATTCTTATTTTCAAGATAATTCCATGAGAGCTTAAAAAAATAGTTGTCTTCGTTACCGAGAACTCAATATCCTTTTCATTAGGAAAATAGCCTACACTGCTACAGGAAATAATTTTTTGGGGGCATGTGAGTGTTTGTGAATTTTTATTTATTTCAAGTAAATTTGTGTACAAGCATGTACATTTTGGCTTCCGTTTAAATGTTGAATGAACGTGGATCCCTCCGAACCAAGAAATGCAAGAGAATCACTCAATCGGATGAGTTATTTTGCTTTTCAGTGCAATTGAATAACCCGAATACTTGGAACAATATCGTCGCCTTTCATGATTTCATTCACAAACCAAACGCTTGAGAAGTTTTTTACTTGTCAGAAAATTTAAAAACCTTAGAACGGATACACAAAATTTGTGTTACTTACCTATTCCGAGTTTTCTTCAATTTTCTATTGAGAAAAACAGTGTTCAAATTGTGTAGCTGTTGTACATGAGACTTGGGTATCAAACCAAGAATGGGCCAAACGGCTCGTTCCTATTGCCTCATTCTATTCTATTCTATATGTTGCTCGCAGGACCGCTCTAAGTACGGCATGCTGGGGCGCCTGGCTGTGGAGGCAGGCTTTGACTGGGTATACTACGAGGCTCGCTCTCACGTCCACTGCTCCTGCAAGTCTGGTAAGTCTTCAGTGTCCTGCAAGTCTGGTGTCTTCTGTGTCCTGCAAGTCTGGTAAGTTTTCTGTCTCCTGCAAATCTGGTAAGTCTTCTGTCTCCTGAAAGTCTCCTATCTCCTGCAAGTCTGGTAAGTCTTTTGTCTCCTGCAAGTCTGGTAAGTCCCCTGTCTCCTGCCACGAAAGAGGAAATTCATGAAGTACGAAAGAACACAGTATCATTCCTGTATAAAATCTCATAGAGAAGGGTTATCCCAGCAAAGAAAGTAGGATGCAAAATATTAACAGAGCGATTTAGTTTGAATCGTGTGTTCTTTGTACACTTCTCAGTCATTCGTACAGTATTAAAGAACAAGCTACTTAGCATCATTATGCACAAAAATTCGGAATGATTTTTATTAATCAGAATAACAATTCATTTATTGATGAATTTTTATTAGATGATTATGCAATTTGAGTTATTTGGATAAAATAAAAGACCTGGCGTCAAGCGAAGAACTGAACTCCGTGCAGGCAAGGAGGCTTGGGTCACACACGACGTTGTTTCTCTTTGTGAAATAAAGTCAAAGAATTTTAAACGAGTGAAAATATCATACAATTAACCACAGCATTGTGGGTGAATGTGCTGCTGTTCTTTGTTTTGTTTCGTGCGAGTGTTAAACTAGTTTCGATATTTTAATATGGTCTATTAGACTGGTTGAATCTTTTGTGCATAATTGACAATCTTCATAATTAATTACGTATTTCAAATAATGACAGAAATAGGTCACAAAACCACCACTAGAAAATTCATACCAAACACTGTCCATCTAGGTCAACAAGGTCATCTATGTAATTCCGTTTTATCATCGTAACTGCGGACGGCAACTCAGTTGGCATCAAACGTATAAGCACCAGGAAGTAAAATACAGTAATTTGTAGTAACGTGCTGACCTCAGGCTGTTAGTAAAATATAGAATCTTTTCACATCATCTGGATAAAAGATATGAGGTATTGTAAGTTATTGCTAAAGTCATAGACGTTTAGACGTTTATTCGTACTGTTTTGAGAAACACACGTTACAACATTCAAAAACAATAGTATAACAGTATAACCTTTACGAGAAATAGATCTATGGTACCAGGAGCATGAAATCTTAATGCAATAAAAATGAATGAATTAATGATAAGACAATTTTCGTTCTCTGCTATCGACAAAGTTCGATTTCTTGAATTCAATAAAAATATATAAATAAAGTTGACAGCAGGATAAAAGGCAAACTTGAAGACAAGTGATGCAGGTTGTACAATTTATTATGATACCTCACAATGAAGGTTAATTGTGTGGTAATATCGCAACTCGAATCATCAGTATGAAATCCGATTTGTGCCCGGACACGTCAAAATGGACTTATTATGAACAATAATTTTTCATAACGTGCAATCATTGCATACAATGGTGGGAAAGGAGAAAAAAACGTGAAAAATACCTAATAAAAAGCGAACAGTTTATTGTTTCTTCAGCGAAAACAACATTCTTTGAAAGATTAAGAATGTTCGGATTGAAATTTATCCATACCAAATTGTCGATATGAGATGTTCACAGCTGGAATGTGATTTAAAGCCCGAAGCTAGAAGTACATAGGTGTGGGATTTTGCTCAGTAGAGGTGGCTAGGGTAACTGTGACGCAGAACTACGACACGAACAAACTTCGTTCTGTTACTTGACACAACGATAAGGAGTGCGGAGTAAAATTAAGCTGCAACACAAGGTCAACTTTGGCTTCGGCAACACTGGAACTATCTGGGAATGCCCAGGAGGATACCCCGCGGTGCTTTAAGCGAACAACCCAGACTGCTTGAGGCGAACACCTCGGGATGCTTTGAGCCTACACCTTGGGATGCTGCAGGCGCGCACCCCGGTTACGGAGGAGCTGGAGCGGAGAGGCAGGCATTGCGGCCACATTCCAGCGTTGAGGAGGCGGCGCATCGACTTCGTCGTCCGCCATATCCATGCCTGCTCCTTATTATGGAGCTCCCTCCGGTGTTGAGATATGTTCAGCTTTATCACATGAATTTCAGCTGAAAACTATTTTGCAACTTACATATATATCTCATCGGAATAAGATTAGGTTGCAATATCTTACCTTTGTTAGGAAATTTTCCAATTATAATCAAATAAATCACTTACGACTCACATCAATCGTTCCTTCTCAATTGACAGGATCCTGTTCATATTAGTCACAGTTTTATTCCTAGTGAAAATTCGTAATCATTAAAACTATAATGATGAGGCTTGGATCCGATATAAGTATTTATCAACACTTCATTATATTCCTTTTGAGATGCAATCAAAGAATGATGTCCTAGCTTTATTTCATAGTGGACTGTGATTCTCATGGGCCTTGGGCAGCACAAATGAGACTCCCGACGAGAGTGAGAGCAAGAGTATGATGAAGAGGCATAATAATTAATATTCTTTAGCACCATCCCTTCTAAGCCCTTGATGATAAGTGAGCGAATGAGTCTGTGCGCTCGCTGACTTGAAGACTAAGATGCGTTTGTGCGACGCTCTTTCGGTCGGTTGAGTGTGGTATGAGCACCATGGCTGGTAAAGTATAGTGGACTGGTGTTTTAACTTTGATAATATGGTTTGGATTTCGGAAGTAAGAGGCTTTAGAAATCTTTTTATCTGCCAAACTTTCCTCATAAACGACAACATTCCTCATGAGCGGTAATCTTCTTCGTACTGAAGAACATACAACCTTTGCTGAAGTAAAATAGAGGTAGTGTAATAGATCGGAAATTTATAATTTCAAAATCCACGCAGCAACAAAGTAACTTATGAAACTCTTATCAGAAAATCCTGGTGGGCTTACTTGACTGCTGTTTCCTTATGGAATATTTCTTAATATTTCGTAATCATCGTTTATAACGTCAATATTCTTTTCAGTTTATTTTTATGTTTTTTAAACAACCGTAACTTTCCCCTACGGCAATTAGAACTTTGAAAATACTGTCATATCTAAAGGATCATCTTTCAAGTAAAACGTAATTACTTAATAAAATCTAGTTAAAGTATTGATGAAAATTCTAAATGTAGAGAGAAAAATTTAAAACTAATTAACAAGCAGATCTCAATGATAATATATTTAATGGGAACGATGATCAAAATGCTATAAATTTCTTTTCTGGAATGTTTTTATCAAACGGATGAGCGATGCTGCGTCACCAGAGACCTTCCCCCGCCACTCAACGCGTTTACACCGTAACACGATCTTAGTAAACATTATAAGTTAATAAATCAGGTCGAGCGTAACGGCAAGTTTCCAAACTATTTCTTCTCCTAATTAAATCTAGGTAGTCACTGAAATGTGAACCATAAGAAAACGCTCCAACGCGCAAGACACTAACTCGAAAATCTTTCTTATTTTAACAATAATTTAGGTAATTGGCTACAGATGCATGTACTCGTAAATAAGATTTTGCATTTTGTTCAAGTTTTATGCTTGTCATCTTTTCTTATATGGAAGTGACTGTAGACTTTGCGTCTAGGCTTCTGATTAAAGTATTCGAGATGTGTTGAGCACAGTTCCTTCTAGCTTTCCAACATTCTAAATGAATTGCGGAAAGCTAGCGGGCTAAGGGCGGGTTGACTTCAAATAGATTTTATTTTGTGTCGGTATCACGGGGAATTCAGGACAATCACATGATGTCCAGCCAGAAGGTTGGAACAATCATATTGGGTAAAAATAAAATATTGAGAAGGCCACGCTGGGTATTACCGAAAGATTGGGACGACCATGCTGGTTATTACCGGAAGCCTGCAACGACCATTTCAGGTGCAACCAGAGGATTGGAACAGACGTGTTAGAGATTTCCAGAAGGTAGGGGGAGCAACATTGAAGCCAACCAACGGAAATGCAAGTTCGGCTGAGCTCAGTTTTCTTGAAGTCTCTTATGGGCGCTGGACACGCATTTCAGCCACCGTCAAACAATACAACAGTTTTGACTGGAACATCGGTGTTTTCGCCTTACACCGAAAACACTTGGCTGCCTGGTCATCCCAAGAGTTGTGTGAATGTGCAAAATATGTTTACATTGCTAACTATAGTTATATACTTCAAAAAAGTTTGAATAATTATATTAGCTACACGTAAATCAGATAATAAAGATATACTGCCTCAAATTGAGTATTTGAGCATCGGTCCGTGGAGTACCATGTCGTGTGCAGCGTGTGGACCTGGACACCAGCCAGCAGCAAGTTATTTTTTGTGACGCCACGACCAGCCTTACTAAGATTTTTTTTTGAGACTCAATTTCCTAGTAGAAAACTAACACACCATCTACAAATTGGTTTGCGTATTTATCGCGTTTCCAAAAATACTAGAAAATACGTGTGCTTTGTGGCTATACTGTGAGTGTAGATTATTCATGTGCCGAATTTCCATTTGACAATAATGTTTAAGAAAGCAAATTCAAGTAGTAGAGCATTGATTCGGTAGAGCCACACCATCTGTTGAGGATCATCGTACGTCTGGCAGCACTTGGTGACAGGGCTGTGTGCTCCCTTCTCCCCCCTCGCGTACCCACTACCCGCTCACCCGAACCATACGGGATCCCGCCCCTTCCTACGGAGCGTTGTCTCCAAAACTACTTTCTTCTTTCCAAAAAGAAAATGGCTTTTCGAATGAACATCCCTATTCGGGCAAAATCCAAGAATTATTTTCAAAAACATGCGATCAGCTCCACGACAAATTTACTCCACCAATTACGCATTTTTTCTAGTTATTTTTAACTATTTATGAAATTGAAAAAAAGGAGAGAATTTTATGACTTGTGCTTAATGTGAGGATGGCGAGTAAAAGTTCGGCGTCGCGGCTCCACACAAATTTGTGATGAAAGAAACGAGCAGACCAAATCTCGAGAGGTGAGCAATTTTCGTGCTAGGATTTGTTAGTGGAATTGTTTCATTTGAATAGAAAGAAGCTTCAATTGGCGTCATGCTTCAAAACTTCCCAAGCAAGTATTAAGGTGAATACAATAACTCACAATTACTCCACATTTCTTGGACGCTGTGTTTTTTGTGAAGTCGTCATTCTTGCGAAATCTACATTAGAATTTTAGGGCTGCAAAGTCATCTTTCAGGAGAGATTTAAATTAGGATTCCAGGCTTCTCCCAACTTGAAATGCTCATGATGAAGCTAAACTCATGATATTTTTCCAAAGCCCACTGCCTTGTCAATGATGAACCATTCCTTGGAAATTGTTCCCCAATGTACCATTCTGAAAAAGTTTCAAGTCTTAATATTTGAATTCTACTAAGTATGTTCGAACGTATGTATACATATATCATGACTCATTCATGAGAAGCAAAGCCTCTTTTTCCAGCGCTTCAGCGCCAGGCTTGTAAACTTACACTGTATTTAGTCGCTGCACAAGTGAGACTTTTTTGTCGATCTTGCAAGTCATGAATAAAATTATACCATCAGTGACTCTATCTAGAGGATCTCCACAATGACAGAACATTCCTCTGTCTTTCCTCGGATTTAAAGTTTCCTCCTTGGTTTGTAAACATTTCCTTCGATGTCCACCAATTGTGGAGTACCCTTCCTAGGCTTCAATTTTGCCTAGTTTTATTTTTCGAAGACGGAATCTTTCCTTGAATCTCTCATAGCCCCTCCACCCCGGCACTCCCCACTCCCACTCTTCAGATCCATGCCTCCTCCCCCCAACCGCTGCGTCCAGGCAGGGTCCAGCACACACTAAAATGGAGACCGACGCGAGGCGGCGGAAAGCTTGGCTGCGTACAGCCATTTAAATTAGTAATTTCTTAGTCAATATTACATTTAGTGTAATTACGTACAATGAAAGCTAAACTTTTTTTCAGTCAGCTTCAGTTATTAAATGAAATTAAAACTTCGCATTGTTAATCTATCAAAGAACAAAACGATTGAGGTGACTGGAAACGCGCGTACTTTAGTGTAAGATCAGAATTAAAATATAAATTCCTAAATGTAAAATGTTTTTCAGGTTATCTGTTTTTAATTGAATTGACTGGGTGCAGATGAATTACATTCATTTACAATAAATTTTGAGCGTACAACATTTCGATAATTATGTTTAAAACAAGACAGTGAATGCATGTAAAAATAATTTACTATTTAGCAGTATCGTTTGCGTCACGAGAGCTCGTGTGTTCTTCGTCCATGCTGTAGACGCACATTAGTTATTTCAGGCACACCCTCATACCTGATATTCCTGTTGTCATTCCAGGCAGGTGTTAATACTTCTGGCATACCTTCATACCTGATATTCCTGTTGTCATTCCAGGCAGGTGCTGACACTTGTGGCATACCCGTATACCTGATATTCCTGTAGTCATTCCAGGCAGGTGCTGACACTTGTGGCATACCCGTATACCTGATATTCCTGTAGTCATTCCAGGCAGGTGCTGACACTTGTGGCATACCCGTATACCTGATATTCCTGTAGTCATTCCAGGCAGGTGCTGACACTTGTGGCTTACCTTTATACCTGATATTCCTGTTGTCATAGTCACCCACTATAGAGAGGGTTAGCTACATTCCTCCCAAAACCAGCTCACAAAATATGAAAATATGATACCGATACTCGCTGCTCAGAAGATGGTCAACAACATCGGTTTCTTTAAAGTCTACGGAATTTTTTCAAAGTTTTCACAACGGTGCTTGTTGAGGAATCAATATATTAACGATGGGCGCTTACTCTAAGGGTTTACGATTCCGATTGAGTTCTCTGACTAATAAAATAAAAGAAAAAGACAACCACTTCTGATGAATATAAACAAACTCATTGTTTCAAGGAGATAATGTCGAATTTCTAAAGCACTGAAATAGAAGTGACCTTTTCAGACGTAGAGATATGCTATTTCAGATATAACACTTCCTGCTGCTGACTCTTTGAACGATATAGACAACCTCATATGTTAGTACCGAACTTATGATAATGCAACAATAATAAAGAAATTAAAGAACTATCGATATTTATTCGGCTGCCTTGGCGTGCAAAATTTCATTAGAACCTTGGTACCCTAAATACCTAAGTTATCTTCTCTCAGTCCTGTACAACCCGCGTCTCGCTTCCTAAACATTACTGGTCAAACCGTCTTCTTCTTGTAATTAATTGAATACTACACCATTTGATCATTGTTAATTATACTAGACAATTCCCGTGAAAATTCCGCGATTTAGATGTGACTAATTTGTAATTATTATGAAGAAAAATGCATTAAATATTTACGAATTATTAAATTTTGAATGAATACTTTTCCTTAATATATACAAAACTTCCATTTTGTATCCTAGTTACCGATAACATGGCCCAGATAGTACCCGTTGAAATTCCTTGATTTAAAATTGACAAAATTAAGGATCTATGAAATACATACATTTTTCAGTTTTCCCGTGGTACTATCAGAATCTAAATACTTGTCATGAATATATACAGAACATCCATTCTGTATCTTATCTATCGATAACATGGCCGTGTAAGAGAAGAAAGCTAATAACGGAAAAAAAGTATTTTATAGTGATCCGGCGCTTTTGATATACACAATAAACGCTTAGAATACATGCATACCCGTTCTGATATCAATTCAATAACTTATCCTCAGTTATTGATAGCAAGTAATGGGACGGACACACGCAGATACAGAGAGAGAGAGAGAGAGAGACAGATGGAGATACATTGTCTATTATATATGTAGATTGCTGTTCTCAAAATAAACTAATTGTGAACATGTGACGCCCGCGTTTCCATGCAACAGATCAGTTCACAAGTGCGGGCACAGACTTGTTTTTCTCTGCCATTTAGAGGAAATATTTACTGAAATATTGCTCTAGTAGTTCAATCGGAATCTGTCAACATTCACTATTAAATTTAAATTTTTAATTAAGACATATGTAAATTTTTTTTTGCATGAAAAATAATTAGTTTCATTTTGTACTATTTCCTGTTTACATATTTTTCTGTTAGAAAGCAAAAGCTACTAATAAGTGAGTATTTTTAGGAATGGAAAAGGGATAATTTATAACAGAATATTAGAGAGTAGTACAAATATTACAGATGTACTATCATGCTGCAGTGAGTTATTAATGCGTTAATAAGAAAATGGTTCTAAACTTTACTCGCGTTATTATTTGGCTTGTAAATGATGTCAATTTCCCATAATGAAAAACTGCGTTATTTTTAATACCTTCACATTATTTGACACGCCATAGTGCTTAGCAAACATTCTATAGCCTCTTACTGGTGCCTTAAAAAATAGTCAAATTGATCAAGAGAATCTACTAATTTGAATAAAAACTCGAATAGAAACCTAGAAAAATGAAGATAAAGAAATATGTGGGAACAGACGAGGCTTGTTACACGTTTTTTACACGACGTTTACTTCATATACACGTCAACTTCAGTGTGTAAAGGTGGAAAGCTCAAAGCCATGAGACAAACGTTATACGTATACGTTAGACATCTTATACCGTAAATATATCAAAAAATGTTACTTCTCATGGACTAAGCGATATTGACTCCTTTCTTGTATCAAAAAATTCTACATGACTGAGTGTTGTTGCAACTCGAGAACAGCGTTTTCACTATTATGATTATCTTAATTGACACCTTCTCTCTTTCACAGAAGCTCCGGCGCTGAACAGACTGGGGGGCTGTTTCCCTGGTAGCAGCATCGTTAGAACCCCCCACGGTCCCCAAGAAGTCTCCACCATCCGACCTGGAGACCTGGTCCAGGTGATGGGACCATCCGGGGCTTTGGGCTTCAGTCATATCCTCATGATGATCCATTCCAACCCCAAGTCCAGAGCGAACTTCCTGCGAATTCACACAAAGTCGGGTAGAAAGCTTAACATTACGCCATCTCATTTGCTTATGATTGTCAAACAAGACGACAACCCGGAGCAACGGCCACTGAATCAAACGAAAGCGCTCGTCAAGTCGATTTTCGCCGGCCAAATTAGGATGGGAGATCAGTTAGTCGTCCAGAATGACAAAGAATCTCTTCTTTTAGACGAAATTGTGGGATTAACGAGCGCAGAACTGGACGGAGTGTTTGCTCCTCTAACAAACGAAGGAAACGTCATTGTAGATGACACTCTAGTGTCCTGCTATGCTAACATCGACTCTCAGTCATTAGCACACTGGTCGTTCTTGCCGGTGCGCATTTATTACGGGATCAAAAGCATGATCATCAGTGTGCTCGAAAATATTGGTTTGATGTCCACGCAGTCGTCTCACCCAAGATCGTCCCTTGATCTCAATAAGCAGAACTTTACTAATGAAAAAACTCTTCCTCAAAACCTTCCAACAAACTCAGAAGACACGACTTCCAACAGCACGAAAAGTTCAACTGCCAATATTCGCATGAGAAGTGGTGGACCAAACAGTGTCAAACGTTTGCGACAAAACGCAATTCCCGATTTATCGAATAATGATTCACAAGAACAAAGGTTACCTAATGAAGAGTCACGTCAAAAGAAAACTAAAGAAAAACCCAGAAAAGTGCTTTTGAACCCAGATGTAGCTGACGCTAGCATTCACTGGTATGCTAGATGTTTGTATGCCATTGCGAGGCTTGTTTTGCCAAAAACCTGGATTGTATCATAACTTTCATTTTTAGAGGACGGGTTTCAAGCATTTTGAGGCTTTGTGGATGAAAATTTTTAGGAAGCCTGCAGTTAACTTTGTGACGTGTACTATGATGCAAACTCAACTCTAAAATAACCTTAATTTTATACAAAAATACTTTTTGACAAACTTAGCTCACTGACATCAATTTTCAACGTTTATATATTTCACTTTTACTCATCAGAGTCATGCCCGCCTAGCGAAATAATGGTCCAGGTGCAAATCAAAATGTGATCCGTAAATCAACCACGAGCTGTTTTGAAACATATGATTAAAGTTCGTTTTTATACAATTGTTACTATTGAATATTTAGAAAAAGTGAAATAAATATATTTTGACACAAGCGTCAATTAGAGTAGCGATAGAAATTTTCTTTGCTTGGTACTATTTGCTGCTCGTACATCATACGTATCAGCGTAGGGACGAGGAAACTTCTCAATGATCAATCACAGAAATGAAAAAATTCTGAAAGCCCAAAACACATGAGTGTCATACATACAAAATATCTCAGTGATGTTCGTAGTTGTGTAAATAGGTAGTGTCAAGTCTATGTACATATTGTTATATTTGAAACTTACTAAAATACCAGTGTTTAATACTCAAAATTGTTACTGATAAATGGCTGATTACTAAGCGAAGTTCACTCAACTTACAGAGCGCAGCGTATAGTTATTTGTATATTTGTAAAGCTTTATTTGTCGTGCATTTACCCAAGTAGCAACTTAGTAGACGGTAATGGTGGCTGCATGAGTGCGTACGACGGATTCTACAAGTGAGACCTAGTCTTGCTAGAAGCGCTCGATTGAAGTTTAATTACGCGACATTAGCGGAAAAATTATTTTCTCTTCCTTAATAAGATCCAAATAGTGACGACATATTGTTAGTGGAACGAAAGGGTAGATGTTTTGCAATTTTAGTTGCGAGCCATTCATTTTTGATGGTGCTTTACGTGGTGTTGCTTCACGCTACTTTTATATATTGTATAACCGCCTAAATATTTCAGAACCATTACAAAATCATTAAGTGTTAATCGCTAAGCATTGAAAATTCAATTTCGGTTGCATAATCCCATATTTACCAAAATTATGCAACTACTGAAATACACAAATGTTTCAATTTTCTCATACAATAAGAAATACATTTGATCGTAAGCGGAGATGGCTGTAAGAAAACAATTGCACACGTTTAAAATAAAATAGTCTGATAAAGATTTGAAGTTGAGCGAGAATCATACAAAATTAAGAAATTTCGACCCAACTGAAAACCGTCTCTTTTGCAAGTGATGAAAATTTTTAATACATTTGAGATTTAATTACATTAGTTCGTAATACGTCCGAATAAATTATTCGTGTTTCCCAATTTAAAGATGGCCAACAAAATTCAATTTATTTTTGAAATAAATCCGATATATGAAATTGATTTAAGTAATATATGTTATAACGTATATGATTGTCTTAATTGCAAAATTCTAACAAAATTAACCGACAAACAGCCAGATCCGTAAATGTAAATGAGGGGCCAATAAGATAAATTAGAAATTAAAATTTCACGTACATCGTTCAAATAATGAATCACACGTAATTGAACGGCTGGGCGTAAAAAATTGAACCACTGAATAAAAACGACTAACTTTTTTATATTTTTAACAACCAAATGAATTTTCTTTTCTAAAAATAATTTATTCCTTAAATTATTAAAATTTATTTGACAAGTTATTTGAACGCTGCATTTATGAGAGATTAGCTGAAATACACTTTTTTTATCGAAACGATATGACGAAGTTTTTTGTTGAAACTTCGCCAAAAAACTAAGTTTCCACTTATTTTACACCTGTATGTATCTTAACTTCATTGCGAAAAAAACAAGTTGTGTAATATGTTGCTGCTTCTTGTTATTTTGAGCATGATGTTTTCAAACCTGGATATTACTGACAGATCGCCACACTTAATATCTTTCATATATGTCTCAAACATCGCATCCCATGAATATCGTAAACTTCATAACATCAGTCGCATCCTTCCCCACTGTATTACAGACCACTCCGACACATTTCTATGTCCCACCTAGTGATCACCAACTATGACACACTATTCATAATACTTGTACTTAGGGGGCCTACACCAAGGAAGAAGAAACGTTCCATAAGCACCTGCCGCCCATATACAATACATAGTGTATGAAGAGGGGAGAATGGATAAAAATGGGTAGAGAACTATCCTACCAACACTACAAAATTGAATTGACCATTCTTTCACTTTTGTATTGAAAAATATTTTTAACTGCGAAATTCTTTGCTTCTCTTCTTAGATAAACCTTGATCATGCACCTCAGAAAGTGATTCTTTTTACTCACAGTCTGCATCAACCTTGCAAGAAGACTCAACGCTTCAAAGCCATATTTTAGGAACAGCAATGCATGAAGCAGTGCGCACCAATTTCTCGGGATTCAAATTTTAGAAATGCCATATTTTCTTCCATTCTTTGTCCATTTTATGGGGATCGATGCGACGTTCTTGTGACTCACAGCAAACGTGTCGTTGATTCTACTCTTAAGTACTTACATGTTTCGGTAAGCTTTGACTTTCTTCAGACCCAGCCACATCGGCGACAGCGAGCCGTCTTTTCTTTAAAAGGACGACCCGCGAATAAGTTTGACTACCAGCTGTGTATCCCCTCTCAAGCATCCACACTAACAATACAATTTATGCAATTTGTGTGGTTGTAAAATAAACTTATTAATACTAAACGTTTACCTAACCTTTCAAGTACGATACCTGATTATACGATTCGATAATAAGCTGTCAATACATGAATCAAATATAATTTAAACCTGTGGTAAACTTCACAATTGGAAAAGTTCTATATAAACCTAGATAAGAGCATGACAAAAATTGTACAAATACCGTTTTCATTCAAGTTTTTTTCAATGCAGACACCTCAAAAATCCTAAACGTGATGTAAATATTGCAACATGATAAAAAATAGAAGCGTTCGTAAATTAAATAGTTTGACAGCAACTAGACTTGGATTAGAAACGTTGCTGTAAACAAGTCGTACTGCAGTGCATCAAGTCACCTGTTGTAAGCCAATGAACATCACCGTTTCCGTTTTCCATTATTAGAATTATCAAATATTACAACATACACAGAAAGCTAAGTTGAACTGCACAAAAGGCTGTTTCTGCAGCTCATATAATATATGTTCTGAAGAATGCACTTCAAAATATTTTATCCAGCATTTAATAGTTCAGAGAAAGAACTAGTTCCTATTTCGGAACAAGATCAATATGCGATCTAGCACACAATAAGCTACTTGCAGTGCACATGCTATGTACACGGGTATAATTGATAATAAATGCGTCAGTGTCTGATACTTCATCACCGTGTCTGCTGCAACAACGCGGTCTCTTCACGGCAATAAAATATAACCAATAGCAAAACAAAATTTATTACACGCTTTGTGACACTAACAAAGCGAGTCGGATAAAATTCAGACACTACTCAAACAAATAAAAATTCATATACTTCTATGTAATAATTTACAGGTTTGTTTGACACGCATGCACTAAAATGAAAGCAAAGTAATGCTGAATTCTCCGAAAACCTTGGGGACACAGAGTAATAAAGAGGGAAGAGGGAAAGGCTAAAAGAAGAGGGAAAGAGAAAGCCTGAGTTACCGCCTAGCATCACTCAACAAGTGTAGCTAACTTTGTGATGAGTCGACAGGCATAACCACGAGTGCGGGCATGTGCGCCTAATCCTCGAACTCATTTGAGACCAGTCAGAACACTCCATGATGTGTACTTCACATGGACGTTTCCTTCTTTCGAAAACTTGTTCAAGATGAAATTCGAACGACCAAGTTTGTCCTGAATGTTTGAATTAAAGCAACGTTGATGAAGCTTCTTAATCCAAGACTAAACCAAGTCCACCCATGGACAACACGGCGGGCTGCTCAGCCTCATGCAGTCAACCAGCTTGGATAACGCCAGGTACGAGATTATGTACTCTTTTGAACACAGTATAGTCTTTCTATAAGGTATAAATCTTAGTCTTTTACCCTTCCTAGTTTTCACAGCTGCAGGCAATAACATTGGATAGGAACGGCAGTGCTCGCCAGGCAGTGCCAAGGTGACCTGAGTCAAAACAGTAATCTCTTATTCTTTAATACTCACATTTAAAGCAGATTCACTGTTTTACCATGCAATATTTACAAAAAAATATGTCTTGTAGGACTCGAAGTGAAGTGATGCGGTAAGACTTCTACTATCATGGCATAAATTGCTGATCTCAACACGTTGCCAGCAATTGTACAAATAAGTGCTCTGATGATTATCTACAGAGTAGGCCAAATTATGCTGACTTGAGGTATAAGTAGGCTTAATGGCACATAGATCACATCTGAAAAAAGGTAGCCATTGAAGTTCAAATAATTAATATGTCTGAAATGTCGCATCCTAATTGCGCCTGGTGGCACCAATATTGTTTTGTTAATAGTACAATTTTAAGATAGACTAGAAGTAATTCATCAGTGTGACTCGATCGCAGACACACTCAACATCACGGCATCACCTATAGCAGACAGATGCGTCCTGTGTTGATAGATTGTTGCTATGTTCTGTATTAAATTAAATGACCAGTAACAATCTAGCACGAAGGATCTCGCGCTAATTCAATAATGAATAAAAGATCAAGAGCAACCAGCGCCCTCGCAAGGTGGGTCAAAGAAATGTGAGGAAGACCTATTTCAATAAGCTATAGTCACACAAGATTCACTCACGATGCAGCTGTGCGCTAATGGAGAGCGAGACGCCTTCTTGAGGTGCGCTTGCAAGGGCAGATGCCAACAACAATTCCGGTCTCTTTCAAGAAGATCCTGAAGAGACTATCCATTTCAAATATTACACTCCAAACGCTACTCGAACTGCATCCCTCACGGGAGTGAGCAAATTGCAGTACTGTAGTCGCCAAGACAACACTTAAGTTAGAGGGAACTTCTAACAGAACACAGGTACAGTATGATCTACAGATAATGATACTAAAATAATTCTTTATAAAATATTTTATCACTACATTTTAATAAACGGGTGGGAATGGTACGCCATAAGTTGGACATTTGAGTCCGTTGCTTGAAACGTTCAAAATGCTCTCTAAACTGACCTCTGCGCACCTTTGTTTTTTTGGGTGGCTTGTCACATTTCTGACATCCTCACTTAGCATAGCATTATAGCAATTAAATATTTTTTAGAAATTATAGTTTTAATATCACTATCTGTAGATCATGCTGTAATTTCTTTACAGGATCATGTTCGCAACAACGATTATTGTATTCAAAGCGTCATACATCTTGTTTTTTCCATAATCAATACCGCGTTAAAAGAATTAGAAATTATAGAGTGAATTTCAGTTCAATCTTGGCCTAGAACTGTGCAACATGAAATCATGGCTTATCTCCATAGTTTTAATTTAGTCAAGCACCGCAGAAATACCGTTTTGCCACAAACCAAAAAAATTTCAGCTTGATAGTTTATAATTACGTAACGAAATAACTCTTTCGCTATCACACAAGTAGAACGTTGAAGAAGACAAAAACCTGACTGGGAGAAACATCAAGGTGAACTGGGTGCAGTATAGGAGGTGCAAGAAGCGTCCCACAGGCCCCAGAAAATCTAGATTGCTCAGCTTACGAATAATTAACTCTAACATGAACCGACGAGTAATTGAAACTCAAAAAAACGGTATTCAACATGTGAGTGCAGAAGCAGAGCACAGAAACGATCGATTTGCTTAGCATCCAAGTGTTATGGTTTGGTATTAATTTCAAATGCATGAACTAGCAAGTCCCCACCAATTGTTACAAGAAGGATATTTCTACAAGGTAACCACACAACACATAAGTGTCGTATTGTACTACTATCGTTGGCGATATACGTATAATCTACATGATCGTGAACTTAGCTGACATCTATACATACAACTACAGTCATCGTGTTGTAATTGCGGTGCCAGTTACAGAAATCCCGTCTCTCCAGACTCAAGCAGCCAAATATTGCACAAGACATCCGTCCTCATTACCCTCCGGAAGTGAAAATGCAACTTGCCGACATGTCCCCTACTACATGAGAGTCGACAGGGACTTCTTGCGAACGCTGAGTGAGTTTCAAGTACCAGTTTTATTTTTGATTGCGTTTCCTGAGAAGATTTTCAATGAAAAACTCGCCGGCTCTATAGGAAGACCTGACTAGAGGGCCGCTGGCAGTGTAGGCGAAGCCGAGGTCGTCGCCCACTTCCTTCCAGTGCAGGAACTTGTCTGGCGTGACGTACTCCTTGACTTTGAGGTGCATCTTGGTGGGTTGCATGTACTGGCCCAGCGTCAAGCAGTCCACGCCCACCGACCGAAGATCTGGCCACAATACAGTTTACACACAGCCGTAAACAGGAATAACTCAAGTGAACGATCCTTATTTACATAAATAATAAACAGCTACAACAACCTCGCCTCCTAATCGTGCGTGTTCACAATATACGAGCATATATTTTATATACGTTACCACAAGATATTGTCAGCGTTCTCATCACCCGATCACCAGTAAAAAAAAAGTTCAAGTGGGCGGTAACCGGAGAAAACTTGGCCTCGTAAATACGTTTGGAGACATCAGTATAACTCACAGGTAAGAAATTTCGGTTTAAGTCGTGCGTGTCTTATGGTCCTACACTTAACAGGAAACTAATTCACGATTACAATACGAAGTAGGAAGACACTGATCACCGACCTTTCATTGTTTGTAAGACTTCGTCATCGCGTTCCCCAAAGCCCAGCATAATGGATGTCTTGGTGACCAGCTCAGGTTTGTGCTTCTTGGCTTCCTCCAACACGGCCAGAGATTGTCTGTGGGACAATGAACGATTATCCTACGCTTTTCATCTCGCTATTCTCGAGAGAAAACATTCCAGCAACTGCAGTGGAAATTCTTAGAAATGACAGGCGAGTATATTTAGGCAACATTATGTCTACGGACGACAACACGATAAATAAAAAGTAGAAAATCAAACAAGAGTGTGTTTCAAATCATTAACTTAACAGCCGAATGTGCGTTTGGGTTCCAAGGAAAGCAAGGCTAGCTGACGTCTACATTCATGCGAAAATTTAAGGGAAAGAAACTATCTCATCTGACTCGACATGCTGCCGACGCGTATGCAATACAGAAGCAATGTATGGTACCTATGCACAATTCTGCATAATATATTTATCCATATAATAGTGAAGTGGTGCGATAGTTAATCAATGCTAAAATGTAGCAACGAAAAAGAAATATGTGAGGCTGCCAAATAAACTAAATTTAGTTACAGTTTTGCAGGTTCGGTGCAAATAGAGAAAAAGTGGCTGAATGAAGAACAGTCTAAACAAAATCAATCGTCAATAATAAGTGAACTAACTACGCCACGTTAACCACTCCGCATCGGCGGTGAGAGAGATTACGTAGCCCTCCCTTCAGCTCAAAAGCAAAATATAGCACTCCTACGGAGTGAACATAGCTTCTCTTCTGTGCGTCCGTCGAGTAACAATTAGACTACTCCAGTGACTGACCAGGTCAGAATTTATGCAGCACCCAAAAAATTAACTAACTGCCCTCCTGGAGCGCAGGTTCACGTTCGCCTTTTCTCTACGACACTTCAACACAACAGGTGCATGAACGTGCACCGCGTGAGAACACGTGCCATGCGTCTGAGCATAAATACAGCTACCAAGTGAAGGAGAAAGCACACACAGGCAGGTGTAGCGGTTGATTCACGGTGGCACGTGTAGCAGTTGATTTACGCTGGCACGTGTAGCGGTTGATTCACGCTGGCAGGTGTAGCAGTTGATTGACGCAGGCAGCAAGACAGCGGGCACCCACCTGTACCGAGCGCGTGGGTCGCGCACAAGCCACGTGAGGTCCTCGACGCACTCGATGTTGTGGGCGAACACATCAAGCCCCGAGTCCACGATCCTGTGTACGCAGTCCTGCCGCCCAGAGAAGTCGGGCACCAAGCACTCCACCAGGATCTCGGGTTTGCTGCAATACGTCTCTTATTAGCAGAGGGAACGGGTTGAATCCGCACCAAGAATGTGCCTTGGTGGCATAAGTAATCTATACTACGACTAACTTTTATCACACATGAAGCTGCACAATGTGTCAGTTCCTCCAGAGTCAAATGGGGAAAATGAAAAAAATGAGGCGTACAGATTTACTAAATCTGACTACCAGAGCCTGTAGATAACAGCGTTGCGAGTGTGCCGAGTGAGAGCAGGTAAGTGTACCCCTGATAAGCTCGTCAAATCCGCTATGCGCAAAGCACAAATGCACTCAATTCAATGACAACGCACTGGCTTCAAAATGTGATCAAATTATTGCTGTAACCCGCAGCTCACCGCAACAACACAACTACAGGAACACATTGAGGGAGGCGATCACAGCTCCACTCGGTCGCCACCTACATCACCGTCTCCATAGCAGGCAAGAAGACCCCTACACTCTGGCAGGACCCCTGATAGTCAATCTGGGCGAGTGGGATTTGCCTCACCGTGGCAGCGGCCGACAATTTGAAGAACCAACCTTTTTTTAAGCTCGACA
Organism: Trinorchestia longiramus; assembly: GCA_006783055.1. Classification (NCBI taxonomy): domain Eukaryota; kingdom Metazoa; phylum Arthropoda; class Malacostraca; order Amphipoda; family Talitridae; genus Trinorchestia; species Trinorchestia longiramus. The sequence continues at coordinate 111,628 of VCRD01001347.1, forward strand.
ACAGTGGCTGCGATATGAGCGGCTCCTCCGTCTTCCAAATCTGTAGAAAACCAGAAGTAAGACGTCCATCCGTGTATCATTGTACCTTTAGTATCTCTTGTACTGGCTTACTTAACGGTTAGCCGTACAGGGCATAGTGACGAAAAAGAATGCCCTAATAATGGCGGAAAATTGACAAATTATTCTTAGATTTGAACATTGCATAAAACAGAGCTTTTTCATTTGTGCCAACGAAGAAAGCACCACTCAGCTGGGAAACCACGGCATGGCGACGTGCTGTAATAAGTCCGTTTTCAACATCATCGATGTTACAAATAACAGGTAACCTGTCATGAGTGAATGAAAATGTTCTCTTGAATAGAAATATCTAAACTCTCTTCATTAGCGCAATCAAATTAGCGGTGTAATTTGACCTACATGCAGGCACCGAACACTTTAATGGCACGGACACCGAAAATTTCATGGCACACACACCGTCCCTGTCGACTGAGGTGAGCACAACATACGATAGCCCCCACTTCGTGATGGCAGCAGCCGTGTTACACGGCTCCAGGGGGTCCAAGGGGGGCGGTGCAGACGAGGTCTTCACGGAGCAGAAGCGGCAGCCTCGCGTACACTGTGACCCCATCAGCTGCACAACGTCAACACGGATTGCTTCAACTCATATACACAAGCTTCAGTCTTGTTTTTGGTGAATAATGAAATGATCGCGCCATGTGATGCTCGAGAATGTAAAACGACCCATGATGTCTTTTGTGCCATTTACATCGACTACTTCAGCTCGTATTCACTAAAAAACTACAGTATAAGGTGGGAAAATGATTTGGTTTTGAAAGGAGCAAGTTTAGAGGTAAAGTTTTACAAGAAGGTGAATTATCAGCAGCTCAATAATGAACGCGAGTGAGAAAGTGATAAAGTCCGTACTAGTTTAGGCCAGGCGGGAAAGCTGTTGAAGCCAGCATTAGTTAACACATTGACCGCGACTCCCAAATTAGTGTGTATGTATAACAAGGTCCTGTGTACGATATCCAATACACATTGCGATCAAATTGTTAAGGCATAAATTAATATGTTCATTGCAGTGTCAGCACGGCGTATTTCTCATCAATGCCCGGAATCTTGAAAATCTCTGCCTGCGACACTCGCCAGCTGCCTGCCATGAACATCAGATCTGCTCACTAGGAACAACTTGAACAATTTATTATTTATCATTAACGAAGGCACCAGGACTGGCCTCACCATGATGGTGGCGGTGGCGACGCCGTGCTTGTTGTCTCCCCAGCACTCCCCGATGTTGGGACAACGCGCCTCCTCACACACCGTGCTCAGCTTCAGCCCCCGCAGGTCGTCCTTCAGCTGCAACCAGGCATGCGTGATCAAATGCTTCAGTTAAAAAATTCGTTTGTAAGTAACTCATTACCTGCAACCAGGCATGCGTGATCAAATGCTTCAGTTAAAAAAATTCGTTTGTAAGTAACTCATTACCTGCAACCAAAATTTTCTCTCAAGTCCCGTTTAACAAATCCAATAGACAAGCTCTGAAACTTTGAACAGATTTTAGTAATCAGACTCAGTGTATTGTGCACTACACTATAAAATGAGTTCAGGATGTTCTTCAACTACGTTCACCACACGTATGAGATGGCACATACGACAGATACTAAAATGAATTAAGTAATCCAATGTTTTAAGTAAGTTTTTATAGCACATATTGAAAACTATTAAGAAATGAATACGCCCGAGGCAACTCACACTAAATAAACGCTTCCAATTAAACCTTTCTTAGCTCAGTAATAACTCTTTGTTGTATTCCTCAGATAATCTTTTCTCGGTTGTAAAGCTAGAGGGAAAATTTACAAGTACAATTGAACAACCAAAGTATTCCGATGCTACCGAGTATTACAGGGATAGCAACCAAAAAATAGACCAAACGGCTGGTCTCTTTATCTTATTTTACCCAAGTAAAGATTGTTTAATATCGGTAAAACGGTTCCCTTCTTTCAAGGCTTATAGATCTGATGCAATGAAAGCACTCATAACAAGCAGGTAACCCAGAGCGCAATAAAAAAATACTAGAGTACAACTGTACTCAAAAGTCAGACTTCCAGCAAATGAGCTCAGACCCCAAAACTGTAAAACGCACACCACGAGTTATAAAAATTATCTTCAATGAGCAAGCATTTGGTTTAAGAATGACAGAAATGTTGAGCAGATCCAACAGCTGAGAACGAGACTGACCTTGTGGTAGCTTTTACCCACGGGAATCTCTCTCTTGAGCCACGGTGGCAACCTCAGCCTGGCCCTGTCCCCTGGTTCCCTCCTGAGCTTGCCGCTGTACTCCGACCATGATGTCTCACCAGAGACCTGTGCACTCAACACACGCACAACTACAGAAATCTTGAATCACATCTGCAGTGTTATGTGTTAAGCAGATATCATCCAGCTGAACATACTTTGAGGGTGTTCACCTCGTAGTATCAAGTTTGCATGGAAAATCCATGCGAATAAGAATTTACTGCAATATTGAACTGAAGTCTGTGCACAATAGCATGGCTGAATTAAGCAAATTTTCACTTAACATTTTCACACTGAATTGTTTATGCATTTAAAGAATGAAAATGTTCAATTAATTTAATAAATTAGTAAATCAATACAGAATCTTTGACTTTTTATAATACAGAAATTGAAATTTACCTTACATGTACTTCAAAGCCAAATTTCACTAGATCTTGCTTATGGTTGAAAATATTCAGCTCTTACCAAAAGTTAAAAAAACAATACAAATCCTCAATTTCTCCTACAATGAAGTTGTGAGCAGCAGCTTGCTGTTCAAGCCTTCATACATAAACACAAGCTCCTCAAGTTAGCCTTTCACTGGTCTCAGCATTTCAACTTGTCTTGATCAACTTTAGGAAGCCATAGCATTACCTTGCTGATTAAGACTAGAAATATTATAACAAAAGCCTTCCCAAATAATTATTAAAAATAAACAATTGCTCCCACAATACTGATTTTTTTTTACACAAGTACCTGCAATTAGCATTGTCATGCAGCAACTAGCTAGAGTAATCTTGAAATGAATACATTACAAGGCCCTTTGATATCCCTCATGAAAGCCTCCACTTACTGGCTTCCATTCCATTAGTTATAGCCAAACAGTGGGAATTTCTGTTTATTTCTTACTTAAAGAAACATCAAATTTGAAAACATTTCAGTTAAACGAGATACACACCTCACCCGTAACAAAGTCCTCTAGAGAAGGCCCTTCAGGCAGGAGCTTTGAAGCTGACTTGTCTTTGTATAAAGGTAGTCCGATGGTGAGACAACGACGGCAACACTGTCAAATTGATTGTATATGTGAAACTACACAGATATAGAAAAAAGATCACACATTCTCCAGCATATTGTAGTATATCTCAATATAAGACCTTTCAGTTCTGAAGACAAAAATATTTTCAATAGCATGACTACCCTTCATACCAATAATACATCATAATTCACACTGAGATAAACAAGATCAACCAGGTGCTACATTTAGTCATAAGTTTTTCTTGACAGATCTACAATCATACTACACAAAGAAAATTTACTTAAACCTTTCAGCAAAATGCTCCTAAGAAGATGCCTTTACTTTCATAATTAATTCCATCAACAGTTATGCATTACACACATTGATTACAGGCTATTCACAATGCAATATCTTAGACCTTAAAGGTGAGACTATGCATGATACAATAGAGCAAATACATTTTATACCATGAACATTTTAGTACTATTACCCGATAAACTGTACAGTTAGATTTGCCAAAACAAATAATTTGGCATTTCTTCCTAGCTGGGACTGTCTCTTTTCTGAGGATGTGTTAAATCTATAGTGTTATCAACACTAAAGTCTGGTCTGAAATATTCCTAGACTCATTGTCTATGTGGTGACCTCAATCCATTGTCAACTGCATTATAAATACCATGGAAGGATAATACTCATACATATAATAAAACAACAAATTTCTGAAATCTGCAATACAATAAAATTCAAAAGCTATTTCAACTCAAACTTTACCTGATTTTGGAAGACATTAGCAGAAATGTCTTTGGTAAATAAACTTGAAGCATAAGAAACATAGCTTCTCAGAGCCATTTTATTGGAAGTAAAACAAAGTTTATTTGACACTGACATAGTTTGAATAATTTGAGCAGCCAAATGGCTACAGAGATGATCAATATAAGTCCACCTGAAAGGCAATAATAGCACTAGTTAATAAATGTATCAGAAAGTAGCACTGCAAGAAACCTATTTGTGGTTCACACTTGAAAAAGGACTTGATTCCATTGCATTTATCTCCTCAATCAGGTGTAAGATATAAATGACACAAATCTGAGACCCTAAGATAAAAGCTCATTGAGGTACTCAAGGTTTGCTCCTGGCAAGTGTGTTACACGAGTTGAATTAATTCCAGTCTTGTATCTGGACAAAAGCTGAACATGGTAGTGTATTGCTGAGCATGGAGGTTGGCTCACTTTGAATGCATTATAGATTTCATAATTGCATTTTTTATGGAATACATACTAGTTGATGTCATTTACAAAATATGGAAGGAACATCTTCATGGTGATGTATAGATAGTGAGGAATATTTATATTAAAAATATTTTCAAATTTTGAGGAAAAATTCTCAATTAATATTCAATAAAATCAAAACAAAGATGTTTTGCTAAATTTAAAGGTCAAAAATCACTATTTTTCCTATATTCTAAATCATCTGATTAGATCCTGGACAAATTAAGCACCATTTTTCTAAGAAAAGGAGCCTTCTGATTTACAGCAGTAATTTAAATACTATTGGTCACTGAAAAGATTACACGAATTCAATGAAAACTGTCATTCAGTTAATTAGACTTGATATCAACAACAATTCTTAAAGATCTAGCTGCTAGTCTTACATGTGTGAAGAAATATGGTAAGAAACTGACTTGTTTGAGGTTATGAAGGCTGAACTTCTAACCCTTGTATGCTAAACATGATTAATATGCACTCAAGCTGACTCAGTTTCAGTTGCTCAGCAAGGTTAAGCAATTGACAGTCTCAAATTAAGCTAAATACATGTATCTTGATGTATCCCTTCTTTGTAATGATCTATTTAACAAATAATAATATATCCAGATTGAACACCAAAATTATTATAGATTGTTTTTGATTGCACAATTATTTCCCAGCGATTGGTTCACCCTTCCTGCTATCCAGTAGAAAGCCTATGCCTAGTCCTACTAACATGGCGCAAGTACTGCCACAGTTTCCAAAACAAGATTTACACATAAATAAATGTCAAATTTATATGCATTAATAAAAATCTCAGCTTTTAACCAATGCTTACTCATATGTATATATTAAAAGCAATGGCTTTTGTCAAAGACCCTTTAATTCTGCGCAATGGAGACCACTTTCGATTTCTGAAATTTTTACCAAAGCTAATAAATTTTCTTAAGCATGGCATTAAAAACCAACTAAACTGTCAAAGAAATATTGTTCAAATATATCTGAACACGCTGTAAGCCACTCTTTAAAATGTAAATGAGCAGTAAATCAATGAACGCACTTGGTTTCTGTTACGTAACACTAGTATTAACGGCGTGTTCACAATTTTGAATGGAAACGCCGAAAATATAACCTGTGTTATAAGTTTCCAAACAAAAATAAAAACATAAAGAGAAAAAAAGGCTTTTGTATCAAAGTAATACAAAATAACAATGCTAAAACCAAGATATAGGCTATCCACTTTGTATTTACTCCTCTCACGGTCTTGCCGTGGTAAGGATCAGCTGTTTTGACAGAGTAAACATTACGAGTAAATTTATTACCCTAAAGATTGCTCGGGATTGACGCCGTGTAGCGTTTTCGAGTTAATAAGGTCTTTTACAACCTGTAAAAATATATTTTTCATTTCCAGCGAAAAATAATTGCTCGCTTTATTAAAATATTTTAGATATAGTTTGCACTAAGATACAAGAATGCAATTTGTCTAAGTTCAATCGGTTCTTTGTCAATATTAGTCACAATAGGAATGACTGATTTGTGTTGTAATACGAATTTGTTATGGCTCATAAATTATATTAATCATCTAATTTTTACCATGCCTGCACTATTTCCTAACGGTATAGTGATATCTATTGACAACTCTATGATAAATTTGATTTTTTAAAGCAGTTTCAATTGTTCAATCATTGCTCAATATGTATTCCATTCAGTTATACATACATCAACTTTAAAAATAAATATCGAAAATAGTAGGCTAGACTTCATGTCGGTAACTCATCTAAGCCACTGAATTCTGGGTTGCTACTTCTCTAGTCTATCTAATTTTGAATTTGGACTGGAAGTCAATCCAGTCCTGTGAGAGCGACTGTGCGGTTGCCACAATACAGTGTATTCTCTGTTCCTTGAGGTGGTAGCGAATCCTTGCAGTTTCCCACCAGTTAACGCCGAGCTTTCCGCAAGTTAAGGTCTCCGTAATTTACGGCCTGACTACGCTCTGACGACTGCAGTTAATATTCTAGTACTGAGCGAGTGATTCTTCAGTTTTGATTCGAAAGTAGTGTACTTAATTTACTAGCGTAGAATTGCAATTTTTCAGTTAGAGGGTATTCGCATATTGGGAAATTACAATGCAGTTGCGCATTTTTGTTTTCGGTGAAATTATTTACGACTAATCAACTCTACTGTGACAAATGAATGAAAGGTACGTTACTTCTACCTTGAAAATGAAATTCTCATGTGCAAGATACCTTTGACAATCAGTAACAGAAGAGAAACATAAGTGGAATCAGACAACTGTTTTTTTAACGAGAAACGAAAAATACTGAATGATATGCGGGGGCTTGTGCAACTTTGGCAAGTGTTGTTTCGAAAACACAATAATTTAAGTCGCCACAAGGCAGAGTTGTTACCGCTGGTCTTCCCCTTGTACACCAGACCTCAGAAAGTGAACATGGTGACAACACACAAACTGGATGGCCAACTCGAACAAAATAATTCGCTTTCACATGTCTGTGCGAGCAACAGGAAAAATAGAAGATCAAAAAACTTTGAAGTTATGAAAATGTTTTCAAACTATTCGAGATTAAAAATGAAGAGGCGCTTATTGTTTATGTTTCTTTTGTGTTGGAATTGGAGGATTGTTGACAGTAGAACAGAATCAGATCAGTCAATGCAAGAATCGCGCTCAGAAGCAAGGGAAAAGCTTCCCCTTGTAACAAATACTAATCTTGCCGATGCATTAAGTGATGCATCTCTCATCGGACGAGCTCCAACATCAGATGCAACATTGGCAACAGGGGCTCCTTTGCAACCAGCGAGTCCTGTGCGTGCACCGTCAGAAGCGGAATCCTCACCTGCAGGTGAGCACCCCTGTCGCCTGAGGTGCCCTAAGCGACCGCTGTCGAGCAACAGATAACATGGCTGATTACTAAAAAATAGAGTTGTAATTATAGTACAATGTCGTGTTTTTTCGCTCAAAATCTTCCAGGACTGATAAATTATTGAAATGGCCATAGCGTGCTAGATTACATTCTGTGAGTGTAAATAGCGGTACTTGGGCAGACAGATGATACATGGAGACAGATGATGCATCATATTTCATGAGCTGATGCCGTGAGGTGCTGGCAAAAGTTATAGCTGCTCGACTTCTGAAGTCGACTACTTTGTAATAAGCTTTATTTTTTCATAAACGTTCCGGTAAAGTTAGATTACGAAATTGTTTCCGCAATTAAAGTCTACGCCTGCTGTCCCTGTTACTTGCGAGCATATTTTCCTAATGATTTTCATGATATTTCAAACATCAATAATAACTGATAATATAAATAAATGTCGTTAATGATAAACGTTAACAGTCGAAGCTAGCATTCATAATTTTCTAAATATGTTGCACTTATTCCAAACGGTTCGCATTTATTTCGAAAGGAAAGTGGGGAAACTGAGGAGCATCTCACGTTAATATGAAAGTATTGCTTGTGTTATCTTTTTCGTCATACTTGTTCTGTATATGTATGACAACATGTTGTGCTAGTTTGAAAGTTCGATAATAATTCCCAGCGTGCGTTAAAAAACTGTGACGCTAACGAGCACATGTACCAAGAAAATTTCTCTAGCTGAAGCACTCTGTCATGAAGTTCATTCGCATCAGCAAGCACAGAAGCGCATCTGTCTGGTCTGGTTAAGAATTATATGAGAACTTCGATGTGCTCAGCATACTGCCCGTGTACACGGAACCGCTGAAGAACCTATACCCGTACTGTCAGCATACCACCGCAGTAGCGTGATTCAAGACTATTGAATCATGCTATCATGACGATAATTTTATCATATGTATCTGGTAACGTTGTGGCCGTACAATAATGTGTTCATCTGTGAAGATATTGACATCGATAAGATGTAATTTATTCTCAACGTCAGAATTGTGCAGTCCCAACAGTAATTCGTCACTTCGCGCAGTTTGACATATTTTAAGGGATCAGAAGAGTCACGCAATTCATTTAGTCTATGAATGAACGTTCTGCCACGCTATCTTTCCATTGGCCAGATACAGTACGGCTTTTAGACGTTCTGGGCAACCACGAACGTACTGGCACAAAAAAGCAGAAATCTCTCTCATGTAGGAACAGGCGGTGTGTCGTGCAGACAGGCACAGGTACTACATATGGCCGGCAAAGATTAAAAAAATCAAACTTTTCTTCAGAAGCACTTTGGTTGCTATTTGCTAGAGAAGCGAAGTAACCTCTCGCTAAAGATATTGTGGTCGTTTATTACTGAAGGTAATGTAGTGTCTAAAGTTCTTGTTCAAGAATATAGTAAAAAATTTTAATTTTATTAGTAGAGATAAACATTGGTTACTTTTCAATTTAAAATGACTTCATAACAAATTTCCTTCAAACATATAAATATTGGAGACTCAAAAGTTTGCTGAATTTGAACTGAGGGGAGCAAGAACTTGAACTGTTATTTTTTTTTACTGAATAGCGATGTGGCCGGTTAATGCAATAAACAACAACTCATGGTAGCAAAGAACATCAAATCACCACTAGCAAAACCTTAAAAAAAAATTGTCTGAAATATTGCGGCTATGATTTTCCACAAGGGATGAGGGAACAATAACATCTATTCATACTGAAAAGAGTATAATAACTGCAAAAACTATATAAAATCGTTTCTATTCTGAATAATGTTTCCCTTTATTAGGATTAAAATATGATTGCTTTCGATACGACAGAGTTAGCCTGCGGTAAAATAGTCTCACGCAGCCACCAGGTGTTGCAGTCTACAGTTGCCCTTACTGTACTCCGCCAATTTTCAGCTATCGAACAGCAAATCAAATCCCGTTTCAAGCGAGACGCGTCTCAGACGTAATTTTAAACGGTAATCATCGGAGCGTGCACAGGAACATCAATTACTGCAAAAAGCGATGAACAACTAACGCTATTTGCTATTCGTTCCTGTAGCGTGAGAGAACTAACGGACAATCCGCGACACCGACCTGGCCACATGCTCCGGAGACGCACCGCATGTCGTGACGGGAGCGTCCTGAACTTCTGGTTGCGGCGCTTGTGCACAGCGCGAGTCATGATTGACAGAGGAAGTGAGCCCCTAACAGAAAGCAGGGCAAGTGACGTCTGTAATGAAAGGAGACATCGATCATGAATGTTCATCTAGTTCGGGTGTGCTGAGCAGCGAGTAGATGAGAACCCTGTAATGATTAGTGGAGACAGATTGATAGGAGAGGTAGGAACGATATAACTTTCTTTAGATTAGGGAGCACCGAAGTTATCGTCATCGATACTGATATGAACAGATATGTAGAAACGCATCGGACGTGTGGTTCGTTGGCATAAAAAATGTCTACATCAAACATTCTTGAAACGTCAAGAATTGTTAGCGTTGGTCGTTACTATACGTTTGGCGGTGTGCATTATGTATTCAAGATATACTCATTAGATCAAATTTCTAATGTTTAAAATAATACACCCTGACATTTTCCATCATATGCAATACCGTGACCGTTTCATCAAACCAGGGAATGATGCTCCAAACTTCTGACTTATCTTAAATTTAGGCAGGAAAACACAATTGATTAAAACGTGTAGTTTTTATCTTCCAGGGAAGAACAAACAAAGTGGCTCAGCACGTTGTAGGAAATCCTGAATCGTCAGGAGGGTTCATACAGCAAGAAAGAATTCGAGAGAGTGGGAGTGAGGAAGAGTTGCAAGTTCATAAAACTTGATAGATTGTAATAATTGATGGGATGGAAGCGGTTGATGATGTAGGTGGGTTCACGAAGTCAGATGGGTTATCAAAGGGTCGCTGGTTTGAGGTAGTTGAAGAAGTGTGTACAGGATGCAATGCTAAGTTTGACTTTACGATTATGAGGAGAACGAGCACAAATACTCAGCACTGCGTGACCCAAAAATGTCCCGCTAGCCCAGATTGTGATTAGGAAGATGGAAAATACGTATATTATTATATCAAATCATGCTGCATTTGAGGTGTTACACGCGTGTGTCAGTATTCTATCTACCTAAATATTGAATATGTATGTGTAGAAATGAATTGTGAGCCTGTAAGTTATGGCAGAGCATCACAGCTTAAGATGAGGCTCTTTCAGATCGTGCAGTTACACACTGTACATGATGCCGGTAGGAGTCTCTTCTCACTTGTTAGTAGAATTACAACAATAATAAGGTAATATTATCCTTCACTTTTATTGAGATTTTTGATAGTATTCAGAGAGTGGGTCAATTGCATTAACTGTCTCTCCTGACCATTCCCCTCACACCAAGCCACTCCACTCTAATCACTCCTCTCAGACATCTTTTCTGTAGCCACTCCCCTCTGACCACTCGCCACATATCACTCTTATCGCGTCAATCCCCTCTGACCACTCACTACACACCCCTCTCCTCCAGCTTCTCCCCACGTCACTTTTCGTAATGGAGCAATACAGATGCTGGCAAGGGTATGCACCACAATACAGAGAACACACTGAACAGTGGTATGCACACCTCCAACCTGTGGAAGACTGACGCTATCTCACGTAAAGAGATCAAATGTGATTACGTGACCGTTCTAGAGGAAGTGATTATTACTTTGTGAGGAAGACCTTTGGAAATTTGAAAAAAATATGTCTTAATGTGACGATGCAAGTTAAAAAATGAAATGAGTATAACACAATGCAAAATTGAACAGCTAACTGTGCTAACCACTTCCACCGACGCTATTCGAACTGTGCGCGGCTGATGTACTCGCAGCATTTACATGGCACTTGAACCCCTCTACGACTCCTGCGTTTCCCGGATTGCGCTTCCTTTCTTCTTTAATATGGTAACACACTGCAATATCATGAAGCTAAGTCATCAGGGTGTGCGACTATCCATGTTTCTTGGCGCATTGTTTTCTAGTCACGTGTGGGTTGAGGAGGTCAGGGTAGCTCGCAATGATACACTGCGTAGCGGTACTGTGCTCTAAAGAAGTTCCTCTATTGTATTATCTAGTGCAACCTGCATACTTCCCTGTTTGTTCGAACATGCAAGTACTTTCTGGACATGTACTTATACTGTATGCTTTATTCGGTATACTTCAGCATATTTTATATGCATATGGGTAACAAATCATATTTCCTTTTACCTGTTTCACTCTACAAACGTAAGCCAGCGTACTGTGCATGTGGTGTTCGTTCATGTAGCTAGAGCACACTGTTCGACCCAGCTTCTATGTTTGCCGTACACACAGCTGGGACACACAACTGGTGTATGCCGTAGACATGCTGTCCATGAAGCCCTGGCACAGAACTGTACACGTGTACGTCCTTGCTTGGAAGCACGACGGCTGTGGCCTGTATCGCTGCATATGCCGGCAGGTGACCGGATGGTTCTCATTAGAGGCTACTTCTGAAGACACACTCACCTCTTTTCCTCCCCCCGGCCTGCACTGATCACTACAGTGCTGGCAGTAATGGTATTTGTTCTGGTTTCCCTGCAGTCATTCCAACGTTCCATCCGCAGCTTATTTTTGTGTTGGTCTATCTCTCTCTTGTACATCAGAGTTGCATCGTGTAGTTTTGTTACTTGCTTTATTGCTGTTCTGGTCTTGCCATGACCTCATTGCTGTATTTTCAGAAAGCACTGACATCAAAATAAAAACTATGTTAGAAAACAGTCGTATCTTTCAGTTGAAAAATTCTGTTCGCTTTTTAGAATTTCGAGTACTGAGGGAGTCTTCTTTTTGAAATGCATCACATGTACGTCGATTAGATCCGTTTTGGCGGACTATCATTCCTCGTTATTAATACTTGGTTTTTGATTTACCAATATTTGAACGGGAAGATTGGCAGTATAAAATATGGCACTAGGGTAAGAGAGTTGCATATTGTGTTGATGTTCCTTAAGTTTTCTAGGCTTGGCTTTATATTAAAGCTTCGGCAACTTCCACAACTTGCAACCTTTGCTGGGATATTTCCTGGCTTCACTTTTCTTGATTTTAGAACTTATTTAAGACCAGGATTCTATTGTGGAGCTTAACCTGTAGGTGCGTTATACTGTCGTAGGTCTTTATTTGAAAGAATGAGCTTCTGCCATATCTCTGTGACGAGTGGCAGCTGTCAGGAGTCTGGTCTGCAACGGCTTTACAATATACAGAGCAACCACGAAAAGAATGTGGCACACCATTGCGTACCACATGAGCAGCGCCGGGTCGTTCAGAGACACAGTCAGGCATCAACTGCTGCTTAAAACTGCATCCTATTAAATAATATTCTTTTACTCGGCTTATAAGAGCGGAAATGTCTTTTCTCAGTGTTGAATTCTCTCATAAAGGAGATTTTAAGTGAGCTGTGATTTCGGGGCTCCTACACTAACCATGTTTAACTGCATTCCTTGCTCCTGTTGTTCTCTCGCCTTCTTACTTCTTGTTTACATCCATTCCTTTTTTGGCCTATGATGAGAGAACCGATGCTGTTACTCCACTAATCAAAATACTTAATGTATTTTCTTGGAGAAACGCGATGCTTCTCGCATTAATTTTAAAATGATGATCCATGTTTCTGTCATTCATCTTCATTCATAATTTTGCACGTTGGGGTCCACTCCTAACTTTGGTAGAACAATTTTTGGGTTCAGTGATGGCCTCTTCAGTTACTGACGGAGCTGACTTTAAATTCTAGCGTAGCATGCCTTGATTGACCCTCCTCGACGTCGAGACAAAAACTTCCAGTAAAAATTAGGCCAGTGGTGACGTTTTTCATGACTTGAGAGCTTAGTTTGAAAGCTTTGGCACAAGTTTGTCTTCTAATAAACCTGGTTCAAAAGACTGCAGATGGCACTGGGCAAAAACCATTCTTTAAACTTTTATACCGGGTCAATTAGTAATAGTTTTCTTAGAATAAAGAACTCTCGAAATTGTATGATGCACAATTAAAAAAAATTGCGTTTGAGGAGCGATGAACGCTTAAGCGTCTTCGTTTGAGGAGGTCAGTGTTCTTTAAATTAAACTGCAACTACAATTGAAGGTCGCCTTCTAATATAAAGTTTCACAAAATTTTAATTTATATTCGGCAGAATTTTTTCAAATAAGTTATATTTTTCGAAGCTTGTAACCGTTCGTTTACAAATATTTATGCAGCTCATATACTCTAGTCTAACATCAAGAAAACATTCGACTACATTATTGCTCGGAAATGAACAATGAAGCTACTTTTCAAGTAGTGTTTATTGAAACGCTTTGTATTTTTTCCTGATACTTTACAGCATCAGTTGTGTTCAGACGTCGTTATTTTCTTATGATTCATCGAAATGAACCATAAGTCAGAATAATACTGACGTCAACACAGGGCTGTCAGCCAAGTGTGTTCGTTATGACGAGAATTACTAAATGCTGGTCGTTATTTGTCTTCTGGAAATGTACTTTACGTACTCAAGGCTTTATATTTATGACGTGAAGTAGTTAATATCAAATTTTTTATACTAAAAATATCATACCCTGATATATTTCCCTTCATCCGAATTAAGATACGCCACTTTTCCGCCGTTTCATCAAACTAAGAAATGGTGCTCAAATTTTTTTGAAAAATCGACAATTTGAATATGAAGACACAAATAACGGAAAAAGGCAGTACTTATATTACGGTCATGGACAAGAAGGAGGTCCACCATATGGAACAATCATTTCATTTACCACCATATAAGGCTACCGTCATACTTGAATAGGTAGACGAGGAGTGATACGAGGTTATGTCAGCATTTCATGCGGTAGTCACTGTACAGTAAAGTAAACTTTACTTTACTTTACTGTGCTACAGAACGTGCATATACTGCACCGTGATGCGCTCTGGCTGCGCGTAAGAGCACTCAGAATGTACGACTGGTTGTGAGTCTGGGAATGAGTTTAACTCGTTCTCCACGACCGTTGAGTGGCGGAAGTAGCTGAAGTACATTTATCTTAGTTTTTAATGTAATGGTTTGTTGGCATTAGTATATTTCATCTCGTCATAAGAGCGTAGGTTGTTAGTGGCGCAAGGATTTTTCGAAATTGGTTGATATTTTAGCCAGTATATATGATATTCCTTATTAATTGCTAATAGAGTTATCAAAAATTGAGTAGTCGGAATAACTCGTTTTTTCCTTTCCAGGGTCAAAATCGCATAGCAATCGGTCGGGCGTTGCTGCTGCGTCGAAGAAAATATCTCCAGAAGCACGGGAAACTACTGGAAATCTTTGGTCTGATCAGAGCCAGTACTCTCATAACCAGCACATGACTGATGGCCAACAACAACAGAGCGATGACAGTGTTATCAATTTTAATCAGTGGTCTTATGCTGTTCAAAAGAATAAAAACAAACGAAAGAACAAAACTGTAGGGCAGTATCGGCAAAGAAATAAGATTTTTAACGTGTCCATGCCAATATGGGAAAAACAAAGCATGGACACGTATAATCATCAACCACATCTGTCGAGTAACGAGCCTTCGAGAACAGAAGTTACGGATATGGCAAGTGTAGGAGCTTATGTGATACGAGATGGAGTGTTGAATTTCATTCCTAACCCTGAGCTTGCGCAGGAGAAACTGATGTTTGGACTTCTTGAGAAGAGTATGAGTACACCCAGTTTCAAGAAAAATATACGAACGACTGGAAAAATTCCGGAAGCAAGTGTTCATAGGCTTAGTAGTCCAGAAGTCAATTTTCGATCCAGATATGAAAATTCAAAACTGCCAGAGTCATATTCAGGAACCAAGCACTTCCTAGGGAATGAGGATGCAACATTACAACTGATCCATTTACCTCATGAAAAGTTCCCCGGATTTTTTGAATACGAGAAACCATATGAAGTTTCGGGAGCAACTGTTTTTCCTCCTATGCAAACTTCCGCTCCTACGGGATTTGGCTCGTCCTATCAAAAAACGACATCAGTTATAGATCCTTATTTATTCTCCATCGATTCATTACTTTCGTTTTCCCCTTCATCGTCATCCGTGGAAGAATATCCGTCTGTTCCTTCTTGGAAATTATCGCCTCCGGCTGCATTTTCTCGTCCCTTTCAGAAAGTCACAGAAAACAGACAGTCGGGTGATCTTGATTCTTCTTTTACACCTTCGACGATAGCTGAGGCTTCTCTTCCACAGCTTCTATCGACTCCGATGCCATTGCAAACAACCCACATCTCGCAACAAACTTTGCCAATGACACTGAATCAAGAGAGTACGTTTTACTTGAGCGATAAATATTCACCAATAAAAGACATGGACGTACCTGGAAATCCCATCCCTGCTAAATTTCATGAAAAAGGTGGTACCAACTCCTTTGTTTCGTGGGGTACTAATGTTCCACACACGACAGTCTCTCCGTTGTTCATGCCTCTGGTCACTTGGTCTTATGTAACGAATGAATTCGGTGAAATTATTGCTAAGGAAGGTAATCCTCCTGGAGTAGAATTTTTCTCTGACCCACAAAACGCTGAAGCAGCCAACTTCGTTACTGCTTCTCATTATCGGCCCCATGAAACTATTTTAAATGACAAAACCAGCTTAAAACAAACGACGTATATTCCGTACAATATAGTTTTCAATTATTCCACTGACTTGACTAGCCCTAAACCTGAAATATCACAACAGCATCACTCTGAATCAACCCAGACTGATGGTCAGGTAAGTGAAACGGTGGAAACATCAACAGCATTGTCATCGAATGAAATTAATTCAACTAACTTTGTCTCTTCTACATCTATGGCCGACCTTGCACCGAGTGCTGATATACCTGAATTTTCTACTCAATCTTCTGCCTTCGAGTTCACCACAAGTGACAAGTCTCAAAGTGATCATGAAGTGACAACATTTTCGACTTTCAGTTCATTAACAATCACGAAAATCTCTAGCACTTCAATTCCCAAAACCTCAAATGATTACTCCTATTCTCAGACACACAACAGTAGCCTTGAAGTCCAAAGCGATTTTGAAGTAAATAATTCTTCTTATTCGACGACGACAATGACTACTACTACTCGATTTCCTTTCAATTCCTCCCAAAATTCGACCGGCAATCTCGCCGAACAGGACCAGGCTATTCCCACATCTGCAGCGGACGCATCTCGCCCGAATTTAAATAAGACTGCAATTTTCTACGACGCACTAAACTCCTCTTCGGATTTTCTAGCTCTTTCTGATGCCGACATCAGCATTTTCAAGGAAAACATACAAGCATCTATTAAAGATCTTTTTGAAGTTGACAAGGCTGAAAGCTTGAAGCTCTCCGAGGGAAACTCAGTATATTTTCAATCCACTCTTGATAACGCGACGGAGATTTCGGGGGCAAGTGCGGGGGAGAATGACACGAACATCACGGAACACAGAGACGGCGCCAGCGCGGACTATCCTGTCAACAGTACGGGTACCTTGATGGTTGAAGAGACTGTTCATGGTCTTCACGACAATACAATGAACGAAACAGTGGAAGATGCTGGTGATGAAAACAACCAACGAATAACCCCGAATATATCTCTTGCAGAGCATTTTACCTTTGATAATTCATTAGATAATAGTTCTGAGATTATAGAGAAGTTTGAAACTGAAAACAAAAAAACCCCTGCTGTTGCATCCACACTGGAAATTATTCCTTTGGTATCTCCTGACAGGGTTTCAACAAATAATACTATTGATAATGATATAAAAGGTGAAGCAGACGAAAATGAAAGTGGGTCAATCAGTACGACGCTGCTCACGATAGAAAATAACACTATTACAACGACTTTCCTGCCACTATTAACCACCACTGAACCAACTGCCACCCCCACTCCTCACATTTCAATCGCAGAACTGGAATCCCAAACTGGTATTGACATTCCAGAAAGCCTCGAGGGCGCTCTCATCAAACTCAACTTGGAAGAAATACCCAGTGAACTTTTCTCATTAAAAACACCTGCCACGCCATCGACGGTTGTCGGTGTAAATTTTTCACATGTCAGCCCCTTCCTCTCCACTTCAAAAGTTGGCCTTCATTCATCATCTCCACAAGTCAGTCCCGGTTCTAATACTTCCCTCCCTCCATTAAACATCGACGCAGACGATCAAACCATTGAAAGTTTTCAAACCCAGAGCGGTTTGGCGCTTATTACTGATTCAGTCACCGAAACAGTCGCTGAAAATTACACTAACTTGATTTTCTTTCCCAAAATCGGTCCATTTATTAATTCGAACCTTTCAACCCTCGGAGATTATGTGTTTGACTATGAGCCTCACTATGCTGAGCTTCCAGCAGATGAAGTAACCCTGGAAGATTACCAGCTGGCCGACCAGACCGACCCTGCAGCTGAAACGAATAAATTTGTTGCAAAATTAAATGACTCAAACGGAGCTACAAATACTAGCAATAAAAGTGAACATGCCGGGATTACTAAAGCAGAGCATTTCAACAATATACTGAACAGTTTTCCTTCTAAGAATGACCATTTAGACAAGAATATTTCAGAAAATTCGCTAAGTACTATACCAACCATTGACTACAAATTTTCAGAATTCTTTAGTAAGGACGTGCTGTCGGAACAAAATGAAAGCACTAGTGAAATTTTCTCTACTGATACTTTCACGACTGAAGAGATGGCAGAACTAACAACAGAGAGCAATCTTGACGAGCATGAAGCACCAGAAACTGATATTTCTGTTGAGCAGGTAACTGTGAGCGTGACTCCCGATCATCGAACCTCGCCATCTATCACGCAGGTCAAAGTTAGTACAGACTTGAGCCTTCAAAATCAAGATGAGACTACAGCTGCTGTAGTACCTGATGTATCAACGATCAAAAGTTCTACTGAGTACAAACTATCTGCTAATATTGTACCTGCGGCGTCAACTTCGAGTGAGACATTGACAAATGATACTAGGTATCTTTTGATAGACTCGAGTGCTTTCCGAGAAGAGGAATTAACGAATGAAATTGTTCCAAATAAAATTTACCTGTACAAAAATCTTTCTGAAAACGAGAAAAAAAGATTTTACCTAGACGTTATTCCTATGACTCAGTTTGATGACAGTGCTGTTATAGCTGATAGTAACGAAGCGCGGGGCTACAGCACTGCTTTCCATGAGAAACAAGGTCTGTGGGAGAGTGGGGACGATCTGCAGGAGAGTGGAGATGATCTACGGGAGAGTGGAAATGATCTACGGGAGAGTGGGGATGATCTACGGGAGAGTGGAGATGATCTATGGGGGAGTGGAGATGATCTACGGGGGAGTGGAGATGATCTACAGGAGAATGGAGATGATCTACGGGAGAGTGGAGATGATCTACTTGAGAGTGAAGATGACTTGTGGGAGAGTGGAGATAAGTGGGAAAATGGAGATGATATGTGGGCGAGTGGAGAGGAAGAGAAAGAGCTGAGTGATGGAGTACAGTGGAGAGGTGGAGAATCGGAGGAGCGAAATAAGGAAGTGCACTGGAGCAATGAAGTGGATGGTAGCAATAACGACAAGTACAGCGATACACTGCACGGGAAAGGTGTGGAAGATGGAAACGAGGGCAATGAAATTCAGTTTAGTAGTGGAAAAAATGAAAAAGAGGGCAATAAAATGCAGATGAGTAGTGGAGAAAATGGAGAACAGGGAAATGAAATTCAGTTGAGTAGTGGAGAAAATGGAAAAGAGGACACTGAAGCTAACTTTAGTTTCGGAGAAGGGAAGAACGATCATGGACAAGATGAGCAGATGCGCGAAAGAAATGAGGCAACTAAAGGAGAGGAAAATCATTCGAATGCTTCTGAGGATTTTTTTGCTAGCTCGCACAATGAGCTGCTGCCAGCTGCAGACACTGAAGCTGGCATTTACGAAACAAACAAAGACATTACGACAAAAAACAACCCTAACAGAGCAATATTTAAAAATAGATTTCCATTAAGTAATGAATTAATTTCTACAGATACTTCTGCTTCTGATTTATCTTCTCCCATGAGCAACGCAGTACATTTTGGTAGCTTTTCCGATAAAAATGCCAATCATGAAGCTCACGGTGCCACATTGCTCCATGGAACAGATGATGGAAGCAAAAACTTTACGCCTGATGTCCTGATGTCATTTCAGACAGACGGATCAACTTCTTCTGTGACAGACGATTTTTTACAGATTTCAGACAAGGACCAGTGGGTTCAGTCCGACTTTAGGTCAGGCTACAGTCATCCTTTGGAATTTCACAGGAATAGCTTGGCAAAGTTCGAGGAAAAAAATTATTGGAATGATGCATTTTCTACTGGGAAGTTCACTACTCAGCCTATACTGCTAGGGCCGTACGCAACTAGACTTCCATTATCTGGTCTTTTTTACACGAAGTCCACCTCTGAATATGACGATGACGATAATTTGAAGCATCTTACAGAAGACAGCACTCCGGAAAACTCCACAGTTCACATCCCTGAACAATTCTCGCTAGCTGAAGCTGCCGAAAATGACACGCACAGAAGTCTCGCGCTGGAACTTCTTTCGCCGCCTCAGGAAACTTCAGAAGAAGCGTGGAGCGTGGATGACAACCGACTGGCAGCGCTCACTAGCGAAACTTACATCACAAATTCTTCTGATAAAAGGAGTTTCAGCCAAGTGAACGACACAGACGATGTTTTCGGATTCACCCTAGGTTTGACGAATGAGTTTCGTTTGAATAACTTGGAGACAAACGTATTCCGAGAAGCGGATCTGCTCCGATCTGAGGAAAAGCTAGACTTTCGAAATAGTGTAAACAAATTAGTCGGGTTAATCAATTCAGAGAAGGGCTTCATTACTCGTATCCATGAAGGAAAACCTCTTGCTGAATTCGCTAGTGTACCAACAGACAAACATTTTAGAGTACACAGTTTAACTCGACGATCTACACACAATAACAAAAAGCGATCTTACACAGAACTAGGTAAAAATTTTACAAAATATTCGAAAGGTGTTCTTATTGGAATCAATAATGAATCCATGTTTTCATATCCGTCTGTGAAAACAAAGGAAGACAAAATTGAATTAAATATGGTAAGGTTTTATGAAGAAGCACCTGTACAAAATTCTAGAAATTCTTTGAATGTAATAAAAACACTCGACTCACGTACAAATTTTTCGAGTGATACTTTGAATCGTAGAGCGAATGATTTTAAAGTAGAATCCGGCGCAGTGAATATTGAAAGTTTATCACCAGAGAGCGTTAGCGAAGATTTCACGAAGCTCCTTTCACCGTCCGACAAAGAAGTTATGGAAGAATATCCTGATTATTTCTTCACTCAAAGGTCAGGACACGAGAATGACTTCCTCCAAAGCGCATTTCTATTTGAGGATGATTACTACGACCCACTGACCGTGGAGTTCACCGCCGAGACCAAGCTGACTAGATTGCAGGACGGTCTCGCTCTCGATAACAATGTCCGACCAGAGAATTCATCTCTGGAAAATGATTTGTTCATCCAGCAGCAGCTACCAACGGAGTTGCCTGAGGAGATAACGGTAGTTCAAGCGGTCTCGCATGGTAGTGACTCTGAAAGAACTCTTCCTCTACATTACAGAATGACAGATAAAGTAGAGGACCTCTTGCCATTTTTGAAGATGAGTAGAATTATAAACCCCGAGGCGGAACAAGCTGACTCTCCCACTACAGCATCAAGATTGCTACCAGCTTTTAGTTTTAATAAAATATTTACAAAAACTAAGACTGCGCTTCAACAGGTGTTTACCAAATCTAACTCCCTTCCTTCAACTGAGTTCCTGACGAACGTAACTCACGTGGAGAAGTCTGTAGGATTTGAAGATATTGAGCCCAACAATGGAGTACATTTACCTAGTCATTTCAGGTCACAAATTCAGCAACTATATCAACAACTCAATTTTCCCGGAGAAAAGAAATTTTCTCAGTCTTCGAGTTCCAAAAAAAAATTTGAGTCACTGAAAACTAAACTTGATCCATCATACGAAGAAGTGACAACGATTTTCTCTGTGAATGTGAAGCCCTTAATTACTACTTTTGTACCTCTGACAGAGTACTCATTGACTCCTCATAGTCCTTCCCACACACTTTTTAGTCTATCCCATACCCTATCTAGTTCTTCCCACACCCTTTCTAGTTCTTTCCACGCCCTCCCTAGTTCTTCCCACGCCCTCCTTAGTTCTTTCCACGCCCTCCCTAGTTCTTCCCACACCCTCCCTAGTCCTTCCCACACCCTCTCTAGTACCCCGCACTCTCTACGATCAGCATTCACAACGCGACAAAATGACCGGGCGCAGATTTATTTGTCTCTCCCATCTAGAGAAAGACCAAAATCGCCGTTGACATCGTCACAAAATACTGAAATGGATCAATCAAATCTAAGTTCATTTTCTAGCACATCAACCCCCGAACTCATAAAAATCAGTGAGAAGGAATTTTCCAACGAATTTAAACTCTCTTCATCTGATCAACTACAATCGGCTGTGGTAGAAAAAGAGCCTTTGTATTCATTGTTCCTCAATGTGGACGGCTTCAAAGCTCAACCAATTGAGTCAATATTTTCGACAGCTTCAGTTCATAATTATGAGGCACCAGGTGTACACATGCCTTATTTTTCTAAAGAATCTCTAGTTCTTTCCCAAAATTCCGACACAGTTATGGCCGCGGAGTCTACCGTTAGCATCGGAAGCAATGATCACACAACTCAAAACGTGATGGATCTGTATGACCCGAGCCTTGACCCAGGAAACCAGGAAGCTCCACACGACCAAGTACTTAACCACTTGAGGAGCTCAAATGTCTCTCCAACAGCGTTCATCGTTACAAAAACTGCGATCGGTATTGGAGAACTGGCGGATAATAAGCCGTATTCTAATATTGAGCCTTCCAGATATTTGTTTGCCAGTAGAGGATTTATGAATAATCATTCCTATGTTACTGAATATCAAAATTATGCTATGCCAGTGATCAGCTATAATGAGCACATGAATGATTCAGAAACATTTACTTTTGAAGAACAAACGATGCAATTTTCCTCAAAAAGTAAGACTATGGCAGCCGGTATTAAATTTCCCACCGCGACGTTAGCTGAAATAAAATCTTTTACGTCGATCCCAGTTTTACACACAGACGATAAAAATACGGACCAGACTCCAATCTCGAGCAACAAAACAATGCTGGCCTCTAAAAACGCCACTGCAGGGCAGTCGACAGGCTCAGTCCAGCAGAATCTTGGCGGGCTTTTGCCTTCTAGAGAAGATGTTTTTCCCGACGTCGTTGCTGAGGCTGCCATTGCTACAAGTGCTCAGCAACGTGTTCTTGTTTCGGCAATAGTCACGAATGACTTTAAGAATGCTACAAGAAAGGATCTGAATAAATTGGATTCCCAAATGACTCAAAACTTTGATGATTATACTATACTAAACCAAAATTCTAATCACATGCTAACACAAAGTGAGAGTTTCACAGTAAGCGAGGATGCTAATAAACCAATAGAGATGAACGTTTCTTTGCTTCCATCATTGGATTCTGTTTTAGATGCAGGAAGTATTTCTTTGAAGCCCCATAATCTCCACAGAGGAGATGAGAAATATGAAAGTAATCCACATGATCTTGAACCTCCCTTCAGTCCAAGGTATGATTCTTTTCCTGGTCCTCCGGCTACAGTCAAGCAATACTCGGGTACTCTTTTCGTCACCCCTCAAGAACCAATAAAGCAGTACACGAGACTTGTGCTTGTTGATTCTAGCAGACTTAATAAGAACGACCCTGTATTGATGGCAGAGACTCATAACCCCACTGTGTCGGAAATATTATTGAGGCAATCAACTTTTTACGAAAATCCTTTATATGCGTCAAATGCACAATCATTAGAACTAGGGCATCCAGTTTCAGAAGAGGCTAATAAGACGAGTTTCGTTTTAGAAAGCACGCCCTCTGCAAGGCCTGATGTTTCGTACTTGCTTCATTTAACCGACCAAGTGAAGGAACTTTATGAGGAGCTGTTGTCTCTTGTGAACAGCACTGGCTCTGCAAACAACAGTCAACTTCAGTCTTTTGAGCTTTTCTCAGTACCTGTACCGCTGCAAAGTCAGGAACCACAGACTAACTTATCTGCTCAACATGACTCGTTGGGCAACTCAGAGTTTCCAGGTCTAAATTTCAGAAACTGGAATTATCCAGATTGGTGGAGTAATAATGGAACTTCTAACATTCTTGAACATTATTTGAATCTATCAGACATGCCATCAAAATACATAAACCTAAGTCATACATTTCCAGATGAGTATCTACTCGAAAGTGAACCAGAAAATGTAAATTTCTATCCTCCCAAATCTCCTACCAGGTTTGATTTGCCGATTGGAAGTCTAAGCGCTCACATGAGTCAACTAAACGTCGCTAGTATTCCAACAACAGCTAGGATTTTCAATAGCAGTGCCCTGTCACCATCTGGGGCTAATACAAGCTATTCAATTTCATCAATTCAAAACCCTCTTTTGAAGGCAAACTTTTCTTTGTCTCTCTCGAGTTCAGCGCCCACGTCTGAAGAATCTCATCTAACGCTCTCAAACAAAACCTTCATGGGTGGAAGTTTAGTTCCGATACTGAACTACAATAGGGATGAATTCTTCACTATGGAAGATGATTACCGAAGTGAGAATCAGACACAAAATAACTCGCATGCAGTTCTGCAAGGGAATTTTATAACCGAAAGCGATTTTCCCCTCTTAATGAGAGAGACTAGCATTCCTAAACAAAACCTGAGTTCAAATTTTGAATTTTCTGTTGAAACTTCGCACTTAAAAACAAACTCTCTGTCGAATTTGAGTTGGCCATCTCTTCTTACGTTAAATTTAAGTTCATTCACAACTCCACCTGACGCAACCTTTCTCCGGAACGAAAACAAAACAGAAAACAGGAAAATTGAGCAAATTGGCTCCTTTTCTGAGATCGACAGTATTGAAGATAGAAACCCATTAGAAAAGGGTCCAATCCCAGCCATTGGAATTCGACACAGCCATCGCCCTTCTCCCCACTCTCAAGACCTCCTGACGCAGGAGTCTGTTGTGCCTGTGGTCGAGGGCTTAGAAGGCACTCTGGCATCACAGGGGCAAGAGCAGCAGTCGAGCAAGAACGGAAGCAGCAGCGATTTTCTTCCTCTTCACCAGGAGCAGCAACACGCACTGCTACCGCTTGTGCCCGGCGTGTTCGATGCCTACAGGGAGGCATACAGGACCCATCGCCTCCGGATCGCTGGTGAGTTCGTGTATTTAACCCTTTAACCTTCTGTCGGGGGCAACTGATCTGACAGGCACAGTTACTTTAATTTTGCTTAGCACTTGTAAACTTGCACCCGACGGAAGGTTAAGGATAAAGTTTAGTTTTTGTCTGAGCGAAATATAACGTAAATTATCGGTCATATAATAATGCATGTACCTAACATTTAGGCGAAACATTTATAACTTAAGACTAAAATAAATTATTGTTAATATACTTCAGGAGTGGCAGTGGTTCATGTAGTGTTAAATCACATCTGAGGAGGATGTGAGGAATGCACCTGATTAAAAATGAATTTTTTTAATGTTGTGTAGACAGGCAATGTATGTACTTTGTTAGGAGTTAAAGAAGATAACTGTGAAGATTTGCTGTTGTACAAGAAGTTGTACTATACAAAGTGAGTGAAAATAATATGTAACAATTATTCCAGTGAAGCAAGGAAGGCTCACATAGTCAATACAACAGGCTTGCCTACAGTACGCGTCATGCATGAAAAAAGTTTTGTTATTGTGATTACAACAATTCCAGTTCAAGCTTAATTCAGGCAACACGTCCAGTTTAGGCAACACGCTCAGTTCAGGCAACACGTCTAGTTCAGGTAACATGTCCAGTTCAGGCAACGCCCACAGTTCAGGCTACATATTCAGTTCAGTCCACACATCCAGTTCAGACAACATGCTCCGTTCAGTCAACACGTATGGTTCATTCAACACATTCAGTTCAGGCAACACTTCCAGTTCAGTCACAACCAGTACAGTTAAGTCAACCAGTCCAGTTCAGTCAACCAGTCCAGTTCAGTCAACCAGTCCAGTTCAGTCAACCAGTCCAGTTCAGTCAACCAGTCCAGTTCAGTCAACCAGTCCAGTTCAGTCAACCCGTCCAGTTCAGTCAACCAGTCCAGTTCAGTAAACACAGCCAGTCTAGATCCAGTGCACCCCCACAAACGGTGCATGCAGTTGCGCTTGATTCTTGACTAATCATTTTTCTTTCGCTACAAGATCCAAGTTCGAGAACTGGACTTGAGGAGGAATTCAAGCGCCACAGCAAGTTTACAATAAGTAAAGTTTACGTAAAATTCCTTGCTTCCAAATTGGAACTCGGAGGCTGAGGCGCACGACTCCACAAGTTCTGTCTAATTTTCTGCAGCAAGATAAGGTGCCAGCGCTCCTTCTGGAGCAGCAGCGGCACGGGCATCAGTCGCTCGTGCTGGTGTTGCATGCGATTGCTTCTCATGGTCTTAGAAATTAAAGAATTGGTCATGTTTTATTCGTCTAAGTGTGTGTGTTACCATTAGATTTAACTGTCATTATTTTTGAAAAACAGATTTTGTTATCATACTACTTGCGAATAGATGAACTTATGCAAAGGGAGTTCATCCTGTCCTTGTCGGTAGGAATTCTTTGTGTTATGAATGTTTACTGCTACATGTATACAACGAATACAGAGATGGCATCCATCTTATCTGCATGCATACTTGCACTTTTTGATATCATGTCACTAAAAGTACCTGCTGTCTGAGAACCATTTAAATTCGTTCCCTCCTCAGGAGTTTGATTCCAAGACTGAAGCAGAAACTCCTGAAATTCTGGTCGGCAGATTAAAAACACTTCTCATGGGAGTGGATTTTAAGTATTTTTTCCCTTTGAATTTGTATCCTAGATACTCAAAATGCTGTACTTATGTCCTGTAGCTGATCAGCCGTTTACCTCAATGAGCAGGTATCTTAGATACGCAAAATTCTGCAAACTTTTCCGAGCGTGGCCAATCAGTCGGGCAAGACAGCTGATGTGATTACGTTCACGTTCTGGTGGTGAAATCACACTGATACTTAATTTTTCAGAACTGAGTCTGAAGCTGGATACTTTCTCCAGTGATACATAAGACTTTTTCGATTCTAATTACTGGTCGAAATTAAATTTAAAAAATTAGATTCGGCAAACATTCCTTTAAAGGTTACTAGGGAAGTATATTCTTGCACTTTAACTAACTTCTGACTGGGACAAACATACCCGTCTACAGACGAATTTTTCGCTACCATCAATAAATCTTTCCAGTCATGCCAACGAATCCTTTTATTTGAAATTAGTGTTTTTTCATGTACAGATTTGGTATA
Organism: Trinorchestia longiramus; assembly: GCA_006783055.1. Classification (NCBI taxonomy): domain Eukaryota; kingdom Metazoa; phylum Arthropoda; class Malacostraca; order Amphipoda; family Talitridae; genus Trinorchestia; species Trinorchestia longiramus. The sequence continues at coordinate 138,486 of VCRD01001347.1, forward strand.
GTTTCTTATGGTGGTCAGATGGTTCGCGCTGAAACATTGAGGCGCTAATGAGGTACCTTATATTTTGCTCAGAATACAGCTGCTGGTAATTAGGTACCTTTTATCCTTTTGCAGAATACAGCTGCGGGTCATCAGGTACTTTTTATCTTTCTCAGAATACAGCTGCCGGTCATCAGGTACCTTTTATTTTATTCAGAATACAGCTGCGGGTCATCAGGTACTTTTTATTTTATTCAGAATACAGCTGCGGGTCATCAGGTGCTTTTTATTTTGCTCAGAATACAGCTGCGGATCATCAGGTACGACAGCTGTGAGCACCTTCAGCAGCCCGGCGTATCCTGACTACGACTTCAAAACGGGCTCATGCTCGCTGCAGCTGCACGTCCGCGACTCTTCCGTGTGTCAGGTGAGCATGTTGTGAGACTGGCAACACAAGATCAGCATTACTGGCCAGACAGAGTCATCATTAATTTATTGCTACTAACTTGATTTATTCTACTCGTACCTACGTGCCAACAGAAACAATGCTACGAGTAGATCGATTGTCGATCTGTTACCGCTCTTGTACGATTCGAAATACTCCTATCTTCCCAAGCTCATCTACTATCAAAACATGGATCTCGAAGGAGTCGTTGAACTTTAAATTCATCCTTTTCCCTTCCCCAGCAGAGCTCCGCATGGTGCAGTGCACGATCTAACATTGTGTAGTGCCCAGAATGAATCGTCCATACTCGAGGAGTGGCTTTATATAACCTAATGGCAAGCCTCCAAGCATTTCTGTATACTGAAAACGGCATTTTTCTAACTAAGAGAATTAACGATATACCTATTAAGAACTTAAATTAGAACTTATTTAACAACGATGCGTACCATTTCTATGACACCTGTAGTGTCAGAATTGAGCTTCGAGCCGCAGCTGCGGTCATGACATGTAACGCTCGATCAATTCACATTGCAGGAATGATTCCTATTTAATTTTGGAGATGCCCAGTTTTTAACACATGACCTAATTGAGAAAAACAACCGAGAAAAAAAGAACGCTCAGCAAGGATGTGAGGACTGGAAATCAATGGAAGGAAGAGAGGGGCAATAAAACTGAAGAAATAATCAAGTCTCACTTATGCACAACTTCTTGAGACGGTCTTATAACTTTTACTCTTTTATCGTTGAGAAACTAATACAAGCCTAGCCTCAGGAGTGCTGAGGAAGCGGTACTTTAGGATTCTTAGACTCAGTTCTATATCCAAACTTCCAGGAATAAGTTAATAACTTTGACAATTTTATCTAAGTTTCTAATTTTACAAGTATAGGAAACCGATTCCCTTGCTCGACCGAGGATGATTTACATCAAAACTTAGAGCTGAAGTCCGACGCGCTATCGATTTAGCGTTGTTCGTGATATGTGGTTCCCCTACGGGTTAACGGACGAATTTTTTGTAGCCTGAGCCTCATATTCAGCAACTCTATGTACCTTAACTGAAATTGTGCCTCGTTCTATCGTAATTTTCATGTAAAAGTACATGCCTAGTCATTCAGTTACGATGTGTTATGAAACATTTATTGGACGAGGCAGGCATTATTGATTTGTTCGGTAAAAAGGGTGGTAAAATGAGAAAAAACTTCAAGTTGCAGAAAATTTTTCGAATGATCTGTAAAAAATAGTTTACAAATATGTCATGAGGAAATGTAAGTGAAAAATCAACGATGTTAAGAACTATGTAGAATAAAAAAAACAAGCACACAAATAAACAAACAAACAAACAAACGTAGAAACAAACAAATAAGCAGGGATATAAGGAAAGAAAGAAAACAAACAGACAAACAAAAGAATGCGAACACCGACATTATTTTTGTATTTGCTCTCTGACTAGAGCCTGTCCCAGCAGGCCATGCCCAGCGGTCCATGATTATCTATATTGTGGGAGCAGGGGACGGGGG